>PVHX01005096.1:56365-73269 GCA_004024805.1 Geosciurus inauris | reverse complement strand
TTTTTTCAAAGAACCAGCTTTTTGTTTTATCAATTTTTTGGATTGTTTCATGAGTTTCAATTTCATTGATTTCAACTCTAATTCTAATCATTTCCTGTATTCTACTTCTTTTGGTGTTGCTTTGTTCTTCTTTTTCTAGGGCTTTGAGTTGTAGTGTCAAATCACTGATTTGTTGAGTTTTAGCTCTTTGAATATATGAGCTTAACGCAATGAACTTTCCTCTCAGCACTGCCTTCATAGTGTCCCAGAGATTTTGGTATGTTGTATCAGAGTTCTCATTTACCTCCAAGAATTTTTTAATCTCTTCCCTGATGTCTTTGGTTACCCATGCATTGTTCAATAGCAAATTATTGAGTCTCCAGGTGTTATAGTGGCTTCTTTTTTTAAAGCTGTCATTAATTTCTAGTTTCAGTCCATTATGGTCAGATAGAATGCAGAGTAGTATCTCTAACTTTTTGCATTTACTAAGACTTGCTTTGTGGCATAGCATATGATCTATTTTGGAGAAGGATCCATGTGCTGCTGAGAAAAACATGTATTTACTTGTTGAAGGATGGAATATTCTATATATATCCATTAAGTCTAGATCATTGATTATTCTATTAAGTCTTGTAGATTCCTTGTTTAGTTTTTGTTTGGAAGATCTGTCCAGTGGTGAGAGAGTTGTGTTAAAGTCACCCAATACTATTGTGTTGGGGTCTATTTGGTTCTTGAATGTGAGAAATGTTTGTTTGATGAACATGACTGCCCCATTGTTTGGGGCATAGATATTTAAGATTGTTATGTCTTATTGATGTATGATTCCCTTAAGCAGTATGCAATGACCCTCTTTATCCCTTTTCACTAATTTTGGTTTGAAGTCTACTTTATCTGAAATGAGGATGGAAACTCCTGCTTGTTTACACAGTCCATGTGAGTGATAAATTTTTTTCCATCCTTTCACCTTCAATTTGTAAGTATCTCTTTCTATGAGATGAGTCTCTTAAAGTCAGCATAGTGTTGGGTATTTTTTTTTTAAATCCAATCTACCATTCTGTGTCTTTTAATTGCTGAGTTTAGGCCATTGACATTCAATGTTATTATGGAGACATGGTTTGTATTTCCAGACATTTTGGTTTATTCTTAGTTTTTAACTTGACTGGGTTTCTCCTTTGATTGGCCTTTAGTGTAGCTCATCCCTCTGCAGGTTTTCATTGTTGTTTATCATTTCCTCCTCATGGAGTATTTTACTAAGAATGTTCTGTAGTGCCAGCTTTCTTGCTATGAATTCTTTTAATTTTTGTTTATCTTGGAAGGTTTTTATTTCATCTTCAAATCTAAAACTTAATTTTGCTGGATATAAGATTCTTGGTTGGCATCCGCTGTCTTTTAGCACTTGGTATATGCTTTGCCATGATCTTCTTGCTCTCAGGGTCTGGGTTGAGAAGTCTGCAGTGATCCTAATTGGCTTCCCCTATATGTAATCTGATTCCTTTCTCTTGTGGCTTTTAAAATTCTCTCCTTGTTCTGAATGTTAGGCATTTTCATTATGATGTGCCTTGGTGTAGGTCTGTTGTGATTTTGAACATTTGGTGTCCTGTACACCTCTTGAATTTGATTATCTAATTCATTCTTCATATTCGGAAAGTTTTCTGATATTATTTCATTGAATAGATTGTTCATTGCTTTGGTTTGGAATTCTATGCCTTCCTTTATCCCAAAAATTCTTAAGTTTGGTCTTTTAATGTGATCCCATAGATCTTAGATGTTTTGATCATGGTTTCTTACCATCTTCACTGTGTGGTCAACTCTATTCTCAAGGTTGAATATTTTATCTTCATTGTCTGTGGTTCTGTCTTCCAAGTGAGCTAATCTGTTGGTGATACTTTCTATTGAGTTTTTGATTAGGTTTATCATTTCTTTCATTTCAAGGACTTCTGTTTGGTTCCTTTTTAGAATCTATATCTCCTTGTTGAAGTGACATTTTACTTTCTGTATTTGCCTATGTATCTCTTTATCAAAATGACCTTTTGCTGACTGGGCTTGCTCTCTTATATCGTTCTTTAAGTCACAGAACATTTTAATTGTGTACATCGTGAATTCATGTTTTATCATTTCTTCTGCTGTACTAACCATGGATTCTATTATTGAAGAATCTTGGTTTGTTTGAGTCACTTTCCTCCCTTTTTTTTCATGATGTTTGTGTGTCTTTCCTTCTAGCTCTGTTGATTCAAGTTGTTACAGTTTTTACTCTTATATGTGTATAGTTTCCCTGCAGGGTTTCAATACCTCTCATTTAAAGGGGAGACCAATATTGGTTGGTCACAATACAAGCAATGTATAGTTTCAAACCAAGTAGCTCCTAACAGCTCCCAAATACGTTTACAGTTTAGTCACGATATACACCAATTATGAGTTCTTTTACAATCTATTATGTAACCAATAAGTTTGTACAAGTGTCTATAGTTCCTATTGGTAGGCTAGGGACACTGGAGGGTGGGGTATAGGATAGAATATTGGGGTGGTAGGAAGTGAGGATATGGTTATTAGATCTTAGAAAGCATGAAAAAGGGATCCAAGAGAAGTTGGTTATTAGTAGAAAGAGCGACAGAGAGTTGAGGAAGACTGGTAAGGAAGGAGAAAAGAAGGGTACAGCGAGGAGAAATGATAGCAAGAAAAATACAACATATGCAAGTGGGAGATACACGACTATCTAGTACCGCTCTAGTATTCAGTTCAGAATCCCCAAACTACTATATCCCACTGTATAACAAATATTTGGTTTTACAACTGTTGGGGATTAGAGGGTTGGAAAAGAGGGAGAGAGAAAAGAGGGAAGGAAAGAGAAAGAAAGGAAAGAGCAGAGAAATAAAACAAAAAGATTAAACAATAGAAATATTAGGAGAAAAAGATAAAGGATAAAATAAAAAGTAATAATAGAAGAAAATAAAAAACAATTAAAAAAAAGTCTCAATGTGAATAAACAGGTATGGTTCCTTTCACCTCCACTAGGTGGCGTTATTCGTTGCTTGCTGGACTTTCTCTGCTGGTGGCCTGGGTGTGGGTTTCACAATAGGGTGACACTCTGGGCCACTGGTGAAGACTTTGATTCAAGGCTGCATTGCCACCAAAGTTTGTACTGAGTTGCTGTCCCAATGAACCCCCGAGACTGGGCTCCCCAGAGGCTCGAGGTAGCAGTCCCTGGTCTGTTGGCTGGCCACCTGTGGAGGTTCCTTTGGGCAGATCTGAGCCCTCTGCAGCTCCTGTCGGTCCTCAGGAACTCTGAGGCGGAACTGGGGCGGGCCCAGGCTGCCCTTGGGCTGAGCTGTCTCCGCTGGTGTCTCTGGAGTGTCTCCTACCCTGAATTTGTGCTTCCCAGTGGCTAGCAGCTGGGGCCATGGGTCCACGAGAGCCACTGCTGTGGGCCCTGTGTGGTTGGGTGGGCGCTGGAGCCAGGTGTCTCGGGTGGAAGCAGTCCCCACCCGGTGTGAGCCCTGGGCTGGGGCTCCGAGCCGCCCATAGCTGCTCACCGCAGCCGCTTATTAAGTCACACTGTAGCAATGGCTGTTGTCTGCTGGCCCTTTTTACATGCGCAAGTGAAATTTCCTGTGAGGGTAGCTGTAGGGTGATGCCTAAAAGCTGGTTGGAAGATGGTATTACCGCATTTTCAATCTTCGGTTTTGGTGAGACTGACCACTGCATTCATCTAAGCCGCCATCTTGCCCCGCCTCCCACAAAATTGGTATTCTTAAGAAGAATAGAACTGAATGTAGAACTTTTACAGCTAACATTGACTAAACTCAGCATTAAATCCAAAACTAGTCAACATACAAAATAACTAGAAACTGAACTGTTTGTAGGATAAATAACAAAATAATGGAAAACAACTTTGAGATAACCCAGATATTTGAATTATCAAATAAAGATTTAAAATAAGCTATTCATTTCATTTTCTAGAATATAAAGATATTTACAGTGAATGAAAAAGATAGAAAATTATAAAAAAAATGGAAACTATTAAAAGAAACACATGGAATTTCTAGAACTATGACTTTAGAGATCTAAAAATCATCAGGGAAGTATTTATTCTTTTTATTTTTCTCTTTTTATTACACAAATTTAAAAATAATTCAAAAGGGAAAAATATAAAATGAGCACCTGTGTACTCATTATCCAATTTGAAGAAAATATCAACATGGGTGGGTTTTTTTCCATCTTCATTTTTAACTGGGTTGTTTTAAAGTAAATTTCAATCATGCTATTTTATCCATAAGTATTTCAGAATGTTTCTAATAAGAAAATTTTAAAGTATATCTGTTTGCACCTAAAATAATTAATATTGTCTTTGATGTTATCTAATACCCATGATATATATTGCAATATCTTTAATTTTCTCAAATATTTTTGTATCTTCCATTTGATTTGTTTCAATTTAACTACAACAAAATCTACATATTTTATTTGAATGTGATTTCTTACATTATTTTTTTTCCTTTTTTTGATAGTCACTTCCTCCTCTGACCTTTCCCTCATTTGGGAAAACAGTCATTTGTCCTGTAAAAGGGCCTTATAGTTTTGGATGATTGTAATTTAATTTACCTTAACTTACTCTTTTACCCCTCATGTTTCCCAGAACATAGAAGTTAGATCTAGAAGCTTGTTTAGAACAGAATGGTTTCTACTTTTGTAGGCAGTAAAATTTAGGTGATGTTGTTCATTCCCTATTGCATTCCATCATTGCCTTATAATGTCTGATTTTCCCAATTGCAACTAATGTTGTTAAACTAAAAACTCTTTAGCTTGCCTTTGCTTGTATTTTCTCTTTTCTCAACATCTTTTAAGTTTTTGTTCAAAGACTGCATATGTGAATTCTTTCTCCACTCACCCATTTATAGAGTTAGCAATTCTTTCCTCTCTTTTCCCATAATATCTCAAACACTGTGTTCAATCAAATATTGTGGACCATCTTGAATCCCTCAGCTGACCTTAGTCCCCATCTCCTCTGTAGATGCCTCTGAAAAGACACACAAACCCTTCTAAAAAATAATGAAAGAGCAACCTTCAGCCTTACTAAAGGATTCATGATATTACAGAGGAGGTCTCAAACTAAAGAGTATTTCCTAATAATCTGACTTAGATTTCTTCTTTCTTTACCAATTAATCATCCATTCTTTATTATTTCTTCTTTATCTGTCTTTCTCCACATTTCTGTATTACACTGTGATTTGGCTATTCTTTTCTATTGCTTCCTTTTGGTTACTGCTCCCATTCATTTAGATTTATTTCCAGTTCTTAAATATTCCCCTAGGTATTTGTATCTTAACCTCAAAGCTGGTCAGTGTCTCTTTGGGCCCACCAAGTCTGAAAGTGTAGCCATGAATTTCTTAGTAAAACAGTAACCACGTAATTAAATTTTGCTTACAAATGATACTGCTTAGAAGATGGACAGAAGGGCTAGGGATGTGGCTCAGTGGCAAAGCGCTTGCCTAGTATGTGTGAGGCACTGGGTTCGATCCTCAGCACCACATATAAATAAATAAAATAAAGGTCCATCAACAACTAAATATATATATATATTTAAAAAAAAAAGAAGATGGACAGAAAAACACGTATATGTTTTTTTCACTATTGTTATATCTGCCACAGTCAATATCCCTTGCCACTGTATTTGCCCTATGAGACAATGAGATATTTAAAACCAGATTCATCCTTTATCTTTTTAACCCCAAAACATCCACTTCAGAGCACATCATAAATTTATTTACTGGGTGAATGACCATTTGAAAGATGGTCATTTTGCTTCATAAAATCTATTTCTCCTCTTCACATATTTTCTTATTATTCCTCCTAAAAGATAAATATAGATGCAGAATATATTCATTGCATATTCTGTTTTGTCAGAAAGCTAATAAAAGTGTTCTATTCTAATTCACAAAACCACATGTACATCATCTTCCTCAGGCTCTTGTATTTGTATATAAACATTATTTTCTCTTCGGAAATTCAAGCAATTCTGCCGAACTATTGGAATTAAAATGCTTTTTATTTCTCTTGTGAGTATTTGATTCAGATTAAATCTGAGCTTAAATGAGCTGTAGTAGCAGTGAATGTGCTAAGTTAAATTAAGAAGAAAGCATCCATGAAACTTGAGCACAGACATTGTCAAATGAGAGCAATGAAAGACATTTTACTCCAAGTTTAGTTATGAAACAAAGAAGAGCCATACAGAAACAATGCACGATTCAAAAAGTAATCATGCAAGTCTGAGAAATAAAAAGCATTATTCCAAAATTAAGATATACAAAATCAAATTAAAATTTGATTGGAAACTAACCACCATTATACCATTGAAAGGCTTTCTGAGATATTTTTCTAGTAATAGACATGTAATATATATTTATCTAGTATCTACAGTGTATTCAATTCTGGGTTAAAAAATTTAATCATTCTTCCTGGTAGCTTTGGAGTAGGTTTCTTATGTGTGCATGTGTGTATGAGCGGTGTTTGGGACTAAACCCAGGGATGTTCTACCACTAAGCTACTTCCTCATTACTTTTTATTTTTCATTGTGAGATAAAGTCTCACTAAGTTGCCCAGGTTGGTCTTCAAATTGTGATCCTCTGGACTCGGCCTCCTAAGTCACTGGGATTATAAACATGTGCCATCACCTGAGCTTGGACAAGTTTTTTAGAAGTATTTTTATTGGTAGAAATCAGATATTTTTTAGTGCCAAGCTTAGAGCCTGCAACCAAAACACATCAAGCTAAGTTTCAATAATAAATGACTCTCTAATCTAGCTTTTCTGGAACTATGACATTTTCACAGTAGTTTGTCTCTATAGAATATTTTATCTGAAAGTCTTTCAGAGGAATCATGAATAAACATTAACATCACCAGGCAATAATAAATAATTAATAGGAGCTTCCCTATGGAGGTGCTTTCTGTGGAGGGCTGCAGGACCAAGTCATAATTAAAGATGGTTCTCTAATATTTGTGGAGGATTTTGCAGTTCAAGAATGCTTTTTGTTGACTTGTCCTGTAGCCTTGAATGATACATTTGCAATTTGATGCATGAGACAATAGGTTTGCAGATAATATGCAGATAATCATATAACTCATAAAGGAATCTTCAGATTTAAACCATTACAGTTGACTATGATTCTAAATATTCTCATTGAATATATCAATCTCACGCTTGTAAAATGTCCAACTGACCTTATTTTAATAATAGACAATCTGAAACTCAATCCCTCAAATCTAATCTGTTAAAATAAAGTTAAACTATGCACGTCAAAATTACTACAAAAAGATAGTATTACACATTATTCTATGTGAACCAATTATGAAATTATCAGTAGATAATGCTAAAATTCTAAAAGTAGCCTTAAAATATACATGTTATTTTCCCTATAATATGTAAACTCACCTACATAATCATAGGAAAATATATTAATAAAAATGGGCAAAAGATAAATAGTCTGTTTATAAAGGAAAAGTGAAGGGTAAATTCTAGAATGAACAGACTCAATCGCATTAATTAGTAAGGAAGCAAAAAATACCAATGGAAGATAGTTTTAAATTAAACCAGTAAAATTTTAAAAGACATATCTAGAGATGATGAAGACAATGAAAAATAGGATCTTTACTGAATTTTGATAAATTGATATAATAGTTAGAGGGCAAGTGAATGATGTGTTTAAAGTTTTCTTTAATTCAATATGTAAGTGCAATAATATAGTGTTTCATATTACAAATGGGAAAAACATCACAATATGCATATGGTAGCAAAGCACACAGATGTATCTATTTCACAAATGTATGTAATCATAGTCATTCTGTATAAAAATGTTAGTATTTGTCACTTTGCATTTCATCAAAAATATTTTTATCTTACTATGTAAACTTCATAATTACCATTAATGATACTTATATTAGCAGAATTTATTATAGTGCATGTAACATAGTTAATTAACATTTCCCTATTACTGATCATTTTGCTTATTGCTATTTTATGAATTTAATTTCATGATAAACATCTTTTTAATTATGACTTTCTCCTCACTTGTATTATTTCTCTGAGTTTTTGCTCTCAAATCTTTCAATTTAATACATAAATTGCTAATGGCCTAATAGATTTTATTCATTATGCTATTAGCAATTTATGTGTACAAATAAGTTTTGAAGATTTGGAAAATTTAATAGGCAAAAATGGAACTTATTTTGTTCAATACTTAATATCAAGGTTACTTTCATATGTTGATTTATTAACTGATATCCTCTTTTAAAATTTATGTCCTTTGTTCCCTTTATTTATTCATTTAGTTATTTGTGTGTTGGCAATTTTCTTTACAATTATCTTCTTTATATTATTCCATTTGCTACATTTTTAATAACTTATTTGTTTTCCTAAATTCCACAATTTTAACTGTACATATACAAATTTTCATTGTTTTAATTTTTTTATCTCAGATCATTTAAAATTACATAACTTGTCTTCTTTGCTTTGCTCATCATTATTTTTAAAATTAACACTCTGATACACAGTGTTTATTTTTGTTCATAGTGTCAGTTGTAGGTAAAAAATACATTTTTCCAAATTTCTAACTTCTTATCTCAATAGAATTTATTAAATGACTATTTTTCTATTGTTTTATAGTATATGTATTATAAATACTGTCTATATATAATTTTATCCATTCTTTTTCTAGAGATCTCTTTTTCATTAGCAATACATTTTTTAAAAAGTTATTATCAATTTGAAAGGGTCTGTTAATTGGCATGGAATTTGTTCTTTTTTTCTTCCTTTGATGAATAGATTATTTAACTATTTGGGTCTTCCAACTAGATGAAATTAAAAATGGATTCTTTTGTTTGCTGTTTTCTTCCACAATAATCTATTTTATCTTCTTATTTGTTTTATTAAATATAAATTAATGACAAATTTGTACATGATTACAATATCTTTTTTAAAGTTTATATTACATATTTTGAGAAGCTTATAGTAAGACTAATTCATTTCTTGGTAGTAATTCAATATTTTATGTAGTTTTTCTTATTGTAAATGGGATCTTTCAAATGACTATGGCATATAACAAAACTAGATTTTTTTAAAAAGTTGATTAATTCATTTATTAACACTTTTAATTAAAAAATTTCATAGTTGGATTTTCTAGACACATTTAGCTTCTAAATGTTTCTTTGACACTTTTTATTGTCATATTTTTTCCATATTACCAGTCACTCAAAAAAGAGCAATAAGTAAATAATAACAACAATATGGCGTAACTACTTATTTTATATTGATTTTTAATTCCAGTGAAATGATTTTTATTTATTTGTTATGGCTTAAAAAATTCTAATTTCATTCTAGAACTATCTGTTGAGCATTTACTAATAAGCATGAATATTATGAAATACTAATGTTCTAGGCAATGAGGAGGTGAAAATGTGTGGATTTACCTTCAAATAGATTATGTGTACATACACTCACATACCTGTACATACACTCACATACAGAAAAATTTAGGTACCAAAATATGTAGATGGATCAATGAGTACTTTGGTATAGAGAAAAGCTGACTAGTACCTGAGAAAATAGATCTTTAAAGACAAAATGTATTTGGATTGATAGAAAGCAGAGAAAGATATTCTTGACTATGGAGAAGGAATAACAAAGACATTGGTAAAGTATTTTCAAGGCATATTCAGAGAATAGGGAGAGGGAATGTTTCTAGAAGGAACAGTAAGCATTTGCCTTTCTCTGGCTCTTTAATCCAGCTTGACCTGCTTATGAACCATGCCTCTGCTGGCTTTTAGAACTGCCTGAGGCTGTGAGTGGTGGATCAGAGTTTATACTTTTTCTCCATTGGAGCCCAACCTCTTTCCCTGGGTTCATTTGTGGAGGTTACACACTCTTAGCTTTGTATCCTGATTTACTTTTCAATGTGGTTTATTTTGATTGTCTTATTGGTCTCTGGTACTTGTCTGTTGAGCAGGATTTGAGACTTTGAATTGGCTTTATTATTAGCTTCTGTTACCAATAAAATTTTAAAGATTTTATATTCTGATTCATCTTTTAGGTCATTTTGACATATGGTGTTTTTACCCCTCTCATGTGCAGGAGGAGTGCTCTTACGTTACAGTGCTGATGTTGGACAAGATAAAGTTATAGGTTTGAATGCCAAGGAAAGGAGATGGTTCTGCAATAGAAGTCCTCAAATGGAGGATGTTAGAATACTGAACTACAGAATAACTATGACCAAAGGAATATTTTACATAAAAATATGTTCTTGTTTTGAAAATAAATCTGTTAAATGAGCCAGGACAGATTTTCATAATTAACAACACAAATTTCTGCAAAAACATAAGAATGTAGAGGTATTTGCCTCACTAAAAGAAATAATGGATTGCAGTACTTATTTAAAACTGAATTGCTTAACTTAAAAAAAGTCCTAATAATTCTCAGCTACCAAATCACAGTGACTCTAGCTATTAGTAATTCAGATTTCTTTGTAGCACTCCTAAAATACAATCTTGTGGTGAAAACATGTCATTTATTTTTTCTGTTTTCAATTCCAGAGCAAAATCTCAAAATTGAAATCTTTAGACCTTCCAGGCCTGCAAGTTCATATATGTTCCTCATTAATATAGGAACCTCAAATAAAAAGAATGACATTTTTACTGTGGTATTTTTATTCTTTCAAAATAGCATTTAATAAATCCAACTTTTCTAACTTTGCAATATCTCTGAGGGACTTAGTATTTAGTCAGCGTTATATCTCTGTGACCGAAATACCTGACAAGAAAAACTTTAAGAAACAGTTTAGCCTGGCATGATGGCTTGGGAGGCTGAGACAGTAGGATTGTGAGTTCGAAGCCAGCCTCAGCAACAGCAAGGTGCTAAGCAACTCAGTGAGACCCTGTAGTCTTACTCTATAGATAACCAACTCTCTTGCTCTGGGCCCAATGTGAGGCAGCACATCATGGCCAAAGGGTGCAGTAGAGGGAAGTTGCCCGCCTCATGGCCCTCATGGAGCAAAGGGGGTTGGGCACAGGGAAGGTGAACCATTTCAGGGCACACTCCCTCCCAGTGACCCACCTCCTCCAGCCACCCCAGGTATAGTCACTGTTCAGTCCATTCAAAATAAGATGGACTGATTAGGTTATAGCTCTCATAATTCAACGATTTTACTTTGGAATATTGCTGCATTAACATAAACTTTTAGGGGACACCTCATATCTAAACCATAATGCTCAGAGTTTTAACATTTTCTAATTAGTCAGCCACCTTGCAGTGCAGAACTTGAGATCTCAGCCATTTTCATAGGAAGTATTTGCATTGGGCCTCTCATTGACTCTAATGGGAGCCACTTGTCATCAGTTTGATGAAGCCCTTCACCCTAAATTCTTCATCCTAATCGCTAGCAAATATTTAGTCCTAGAACCATGCCAATAAAACACACCAGGATTTTAATATTCCCAAGTACTATGAATTATACAAATTTGGAAGTAGGGTAAAGACATGATAGATTTTAGGTCATTTGGTGAAGTTCTACTGAATTAAGATAATCTCTTCATATATGACTAGAAATCACATCATCAGTCATCATTTTTTCACTTATTTTCCTCACTGGTTGATTTGACAAAACTAGTAGGAAAAGGTAGTCAGGTAGAACTACATTTTAAAATCCATTCTTATTTATATTGACTTTGTTTTCCCACCTATAATAAATCAATAACAGTGTCATCATATTTATCTGGTGTACTATCTATAAAGAGATCTAAAAGAAAAAGTGACACATTCTATCAATAGTTTTTCCTATTTCTTAAAACAACTCCAAGTGAAATTTGAGATAGCAAATTAGCAATACTTCAGAAACTCTTAATGTGCAAATGATTCTTTATGCACTTTGGTTGGATTCTAGAAACAAAATTTGAGAAAATGGAATCGGAATTTAGTTCTTTTTTACCATTCTGAAGATCTGCTATTCTAAAGCATGTACTAGAAAGGTGAAAAGCTGTTTGGCTTTGAAAAAAAAACCGAACAACTCATATATATTAGCTGTATTATGGAGATCTCAAGGAGAGAAGAAAAACAACTGTGTTTTGTTTTTTAATTGAATGCTAGTACTGTGTGTTAATAGTCCTGAAATACAAATTGCATTTTTGATGCCTTTTCATTAAGAATTTTACAACTGCCATAGGAAATAAGCATGTGAGAAACTAAAAATAATTGAGTTCAAGAATTATTTATATAAACAACTTAGTCAGCAAAAGGTTTTGCAGAAGTCTGTTAGATTTCTGCTTACAGTTTGGTGGTCAAAATTTTGTCTCATGGTCATGGCTAGCTATGAGGGCAACTACAAGTGGAATTAACTTCTACTCCTCTGTCAAGGAGGCTGTCACAAGAGGAGTTGGTTGAAAATGAAGATCAGATTGGTTATGCCACCATATACATACTTAAGCTATGTGTACTATGATGAACCAGTTTGAATTTCTTTTTTATATATAAAAATCATAATTAAATTAAATAATTAATTAATTTTTACTTAATTATTTATTATATCATGTAGCAACATCACTTGCCATGCATTTCTGTGTGCTAAGAGATATTCTGAGCCCTTTCAAATATTAATCAATTCTCCAAAAGTTCTGAGGCAAGTTGCATTATGCCTATTCACAAATAAGAAAGCTAAGATACAAAGAAACAGTTACTTATTCCAAGTTCACCATCTAGTAATTGTCAAAATGGAGATATTCTAAAATCATAGCCTTTCTACTTTATAGCACTGATTAATTGTATGTTGATGATGATGAGTATGTCATTTCACTCCTTAAAGTGTCTTTCTCTTTTTTGCATTGCATCATTTGAATTTCAAATGGAATTATTTTTGCTTGTTGGTTTTGCAGTAAGACACCTTGAACCATTCATACTGTGCTACAAGTGTGGATCAGATAATTTAGAAAGATAATTTGGTCACACTGTTCATCACATGGTACTGGTTGCCCCAAAATGTCTTATTTTCTTTATTTGCCAAAAGAGATATTACTTTACATGTTATTTCAGTCTTTGCAGATCCAACATCAAATAATCTCAAAATTCTTTAAAACATCAGATTTTGGAAGGTCTAGCAAATTGTGCATAATCAACTATCTATATTTTATGATGGAAAAAAATTTGAGGTTGTTTGAGGGAGTCCCCGCAATAACTTTGCCTATAATCTTCAATTACAATCTCAAAGAGAATGCTTTGAGGAGAAGGGTAAGTGACAAGCTGGAATGCATCAGCTACAGAGGAGTTAGGGATCTTCTGACTCCTTTGTGCGAGGGAAGACATGCAGAGATGATAGTTATACGTGTGTTTGATTTATAGGTGGATTTGGCTGATGTAAAAATAATTATAGTGAATTACTCTGAGAACAAACTGAAAACATTAAGAATGCATACAGTTCCCTATTGGTACAAGATCCCTCATTAGTAAAGAATGAAATAAAACAGCCTCTGACAATTCTCCCTCCCACATTAGATAAACAGCTCCTGCACATGATGTTAAGACTTGAAGGAATGCCAACTTTGGGTAATGTTTGGAATTTAACAAGCAGTCAAATATGGGTAGATAGGATTCCAGTACTGGCTCTGGTTTAGCTCACCCAGGCCATGGCTTACGCATGTTATGCAGTGATAGGTGAGAATATTTGAGTGTTGGTTAGTGTTTAATGGATGTGATCACTAAAAATTTAAACAATCATAGATGTGATTATATAGAAAGAGTGAAAGATTTATATACTAGTTAATAAAATCCATGCTGAGAAATAGAATTTCTACCTGCTGGGCATTCCTTCGTTCATGGCCTTTCTGGCCTCACAGCCATAACCATTTGTTATGGTTTAGATATGAGGTGTCCCCTCATAACCATTTGTTATGGTTTAGATATGAGGTGTCCCCCAAAAGCTCATATGTGAGACAACGCAAGAAAGTTTAGAAGTGAAACGAAATGATTGAGTTATGAGATCCTTAATCTAGTCAGTGCATTCATTCACTTGAATGGAATAACTGGGTGGTAACTGTGAGCAGGAGAAGGTAGGTCACCCAGGATGTGCCTTTGAAAAAAAAAAATATATATATATATACACACACACACTATACATGTATATGTATATGTATATGTATATGTATAGTGTGTGTGAAAGCAGAGTTTTCTCTGATTTCTGATTGCCATGTCCCAAGTTGTCTTCCTTTGTCATGTCCTTCTGCTTTGATGTTCTGCCTCACCTTGGGCCCAGAGCAATGGTGTTAGCCATGTATGGACTGAGACCTCTGAAACTGAGTACCAAATAAACTTTTCCTACTTCAAAATTGATCTTATCAGGTCTTTTGGTTACAGTGGCAGAACAGCTGACTAAAACATTTTCAACACCTCTCTCTCTCTCTGACAGTCCTTCCTCTCAGTCATAAGCCTCACCCAGATAATCTAGCGTTTTCATTCCCAAGTCATTAGCCACATCTTCAAAGTCCTTTTTGCCATGCAAGGTAACATGTTCACAGGGTCACTGATCAGGACATGGTCAGCTCCAGGATGGAAGTGAGGGACATATTCGTCCTACTAGAGAAACACACTGAAGAAATGAGCTCCTTGAAGGTGGGATTTATATCTTCCTCATCTCTGCATCACCATAACATGGCACAGTCAGCTGTGCCTAGAAGGCACTCAGCATGGGTTCAAAAATTGCTCCAGTCAAATATTATTTTTCTGGTACCTACTATGTGACACGCAATTCTAGGCAATGGGAGATATGGAAGTGAGCAAAACTAACTTGTTTTCATTGCATTCTAGTGTAGAGAAGCAGAGAGCACACACATAATATACATTAAATGACAATAAGTGTTATGAGGAAAAATAAACCAGAGTAAAGAGCACAGGGAGTGTCAGCATATTATGGAAGAAGTCTTCTCAGGCAAGCTGCCATTTGATTGCTGACCACAAAGGCTGTGAATCAAGGTTTACCAACATGGAGCAGAACATTTCAGAAAGAAGAAACGAGAAGTGCAAACATACTGAGGTTGGAATATACATGTTAAGGAGGCTTTTTGTTGTTTGTGTTACTGGAAATATTGCCCAGGGGCACTTTGCCACTGAGCTACATCCCTAGGCCTTTTTATTTTGAGACTAGTCTAAGTTTCTTAGGCTGCTCTCACATTTGTGATCCTCCTGCCTCAGCATCCTGAGTTGCTGAGATTACAGGCATGCACTATCACACTGGACTGAACTTTGAGATTTTTAAGAAATAATAGGGATGCAAATGAGGCTTCACAAAAAGAGATAGGAATGATACCAGATGAGGTTAGATAGGCACAAGGATGACAGATGTCCCAGAATTTTGTAGTTCATAGTAAAAATTTGGATTAGACTCCAAGAAGGAAGGAAATTCATTACAAGGTTGAGATAGAGGCTGGCAAAATATGGGTTGTATCTTGTAAAATTACTCTGCTGTGTTAAGAACTGACCGTGGCAGGATAGGGATGGAAGCACAGAAACAAGATAGGGCTATTGCAATAGTCCCAGGGAGAAGTGATGGTTGCTCAGAGTGACGGTAGAGGTTGTGGTGAGAATTTGTTGCAATCTGGATCTACTTCTAAAGTAGAGACCATATGAGTTGGATGTTATCTGAGGGAAAGAGAACAAGAATAATTCTAAGAATTTGGATTGTGTTATGGTTTTTTTTTTAAATATTTTTTAGTGTCAATGAATCTTTATTTTATTTATTTGTATGTGGTGCTGAGAATCAAACCCAGTCCTCACGCATGCTAGGCAAGTGCTCTACCACTGAGCCACAACCCCAGCCCTGTGTTATGGTTTTAATATGTGATGTCCCCCAAAGCTCATGTTTGAGACAATGCAAGAATGTTGAGAGATGAAATGATTAGATTATGAGAGTTGTAACCCAATAAGTGGATTAATCCACTGATGTGGATTAACTGGATGGTAACTATAAATAGGTATGGTGTGGCTGAGGAAGAAAGGTCACTGGAGGTGTGCCTTTGGGGTTGATATTTTGTTTCTGCTGAGTGGAGCTCTCTCTCTCTCTCTCTCTGGTTCCCAATTGCCATGTCCTAAGTTGCTCTCCTCTACTATGCACTTCCACCATGCTGTTTGGCCTCATCTTGGACCTAGAGCTATGGCTTGAACTGATCATGTACTGAACCTCTGAAACCATGAGCCAAAATAAACTTTTCCTCCTCTGTTGTTCTTATCAGGTACTTAGGTCACAGCAAGCAATGAAAACTGAATAAAACAGACTGAGAATTTGATGAGGGGAGTCAGTATCATTCAACAAAACTGGGGAAGATTGCTCACAGTTTTAGAAATGTTTAGAGTGAGATGCTTGTCAGACATCAAGAAGAGATGTTCTGAGGAATGTTAGACATGGGAGACTGGAGTTCAGGAAGAGAGACTCAGACACAAGATAAACATTCAGATATCTCAGCACATAGACATCATTTAAAACTCTGTAATTAGATGAATTCCTTGGACTTGGGAACAGTTTTGGAAGAGAATGGAGCCCTGGAACACTCCTGCATATGGAGGTCAGGACAATGAAGAAGAGAAACAGCAAAGGAATCTGTGAGCGAGCAGTCAGTGGCAAATGAAGGGATCCAAGAAGAAGTGATGTCACTGGAAGCCAAGTGAAGACATTCTTCCAAAAAGGTACCATCAAATGTGCCAACTGCCGGGCGTGGTGGCTCACGCTTGTAATCCCAGCACTTTGGGAGGCTGAGACAGGAGAATCGCGAGTTCAAAGCCAGCCTCAGCAATGGCGAGGTGCTAAGCAACTCAGTGAGACCCTGTCTCTACGTAAAACACAAAATAGGGCTGGGGATGTGGCTCAGTGGTCGAGTGCCCCTGAGTTCAATCCCTGGTACCAAAA
>PVHX01005096.1:0-56265 GCA_004024805.1 Geosciurus inauris | reverse complement strand
GTGCCAACTGCTGGTGAAATGTTAGTAAGATGAGGATCTTGAAATAACTATTTGTTTTGGCATCATGGAGATGGTTTGATTGTGTTTTGATGGAGTTTGGGAAGCAAATGCCTAAAATCTTCATGGTAATCCAAGTGACCTTATCATGTATCCAACAGCAAGGAAACTTCATTGCATTTCTAAACTTCACTAATGCTTAAAAATTTGTTGTACTTTGTAAATTGAGTCTGAATGGTAGGATAAATAGGGCAATTTCCTTGAAGTGAAGGCTTTTAAGTTGCAAAATGCCAGAGAAGTATATTAGCTTTAAGTTGTCTGAATTCCTTACATTCAATTATTTTCTTTCTGATAGAAGACTAACAAGTCCATAAAATAAATTAATGTAACTCAGGCACATTCCATTTTGTCTGGAAAGACATAACTTAGTGCAGGCAGAAGAGTTTGGGCAATACCTTTTTGCTTTAACTTTTTATCCCGTTTTCTCGTAGTGCTAACAAATATCAAGTACTTCAGGGACAAGATTAGGTATTAGTTATGAATATTCTTCAGTTTTAAATTTCAGTTTCAATTTTAACTGAGACACTTCTTTGCATTCATTGTCTTCAGACCAATGCATATTTTAGTAATTAGTCTTGTTTAATAGCATATTCCCCTCTTTTACATAAAATCAACTATGAAAATATTATTGATATATACCATCAATATTTGCTACCATTTGCAAAACAAGTTGGAATAAATAGCATATAAACATGCAATTCGTACTATTAATGGAGCCAAAAATAATTCTCACATATTCTGCCAATGTCCATTATAGGTTTCTTAAAATATATGTGTAAATTGAAACTATTCTATACATTTCTTCTACATAATAGTCATAATTTTTTAAAATTTCCTTTCTACACAGGGTCAGTTTATAGAAGGTATGGACAAATATCAGGGAAGCTGGTTGGAAAAGAAAAATATATTTTAAAAAATTGTCATATTGAATTTACAATCTGAATCTATGATCTGAGCATAGAAACTGTCTTTTTCATACATAGCTTCTTATAGCCAAATGTTGGGTCTTAAAGGGGTTAGAATTTGTTCTTGTTTCCTCTTGAATTGCTGTCTGCCTACTTCCCTCTTGTGAAGAATTTTTTTTCTTGCTGTTATGTAGACATATGGTTACATATTTCACTACCTTCTGTTTGAAATTCATTGATCTTGGTTCTAAGGATGTTTTTTCTGTTGGGTCACAATTTGTGCTCTTGAATTTTAATCTGATAAAAAATCTGTGCTAAGAACTTTTTGGTTTGATTCCAGATTAAAATCAAACAAAATAACCAGCCTTTACTGAGTTGAAAATATAAGTACTTGGAAAGGGAAGAATATATTAGGAATCATTGTTGTGTGGCCTCCTCCCTGATTCATCACTAGGCATGAAACTGATTGGTATGTGTGATTTCAAGGAAGAACTTGGTAGATTCAGTATTGGAAAACATGAATAATACCACTTAGAGAGAAAATAATTTGTGACATTTTTTTTATCTTGGGTTCAAATTTGCTTTCTCACTCACATTTTATTATTTTAAGCCAATAAGTAGCAAAGAGGTTATTTAGTACCAGTGACAGGAATAAAACAGACCCAAGTTCAAATTCTAGTTTGGAAATTTACTTGAAGATTTAATGCAGTGACTCACCTTCTCTGTGCCACAGTTTTCCTTAAACTTAGAATAGTGACAATCCTTACATTATGGGATTATAGTCATGAGGATTATACCCAGGAATTTAGGGAAAAGACTAATGAAAAATATGTGTACTCATAGGTTTTAATTGGAAATTGAATACTATATGTCTTAGAAACAAATGATAAGTTGGCAGTTGTACAGTGAGTATATAGTAACAGGAAACTAATCATTTACAAGTGAGAAAACTTTTTGATTCATATTATAAAGGTTTACTGTAAAAATATAAATCATAACAAAGAACAATTTGAAATTTTAATTAAATTGCCTTACTAGGAATAATTGAGATAAAAAATTGTAGGGTATTAAAAATATCAAATCAAAAGTAAATTTTTCACTCACTGCATAAATTATAATATTTCCAGTATTATTTCAGAAAATTAAGATATTATCCATCCCAGGATGAAAAAAATCATAATTGGACTTTATAAATGGATAAAGGTGCTGATTTCCTATGATGTCTGTTATCTGTGTGGCTATCTATCCATCCTTCTGTAGGTATACATATCTGTTTAGACATCCCATTAGAATTGCAAAGTGCATATAAAAAAGTTTCAACAAAATCTCAAATTTAAATTTAGGGCACATTTGTCTTTAATCACCATCATACCAGATCTCAATATTCCTTGAAATTTGAAGTAACAATACATATCATCACACAAAAAAGTCTGAGATATGAGTTAAAATGACTGATGACAAAATCCTGATACGTAGTATCAACACAAGGGTGAGGTGATCAGATTGCATACACTTGGGGGCTTTCCGTGTGGAAGTGTGCACACTTGATTTTGCTTAAACAGTTTGTACAATCTAATATACAAACAGTAATATATCTCAGTATCTTCTGGAAGATAAAATCTTGAATCATTTAAGGACACAGTGACAATATTAACAGTTTTCATACTTTGGTTTATTGTAAAATTTAGCAAAGTTTTCCTTGTAATCCCTGACCCCTTTCTCAGAAAAAAAAAGCAAAAACATAATTATTGCTTATTCTTTTCCCCCTACTTTGTGCTACTCTAAAAGAAGGGAGGAAAATCAATTTAATAAATAAAAATAGAGATGTAACAGAAAAATAAATCAGTCTAGATGAGAAATAGTAGGAGCAACAGAAATATTGTTAAGCAGTTTAAAAATAAGCTTCTTTTAAAAGGTTTTCTTATTTTACAAAATCACACCAAAAATATAGCAGCGGAGAAGAAGGATACATATAAGTTAATTGCACACCAGTCCCATGCAAAAAACTGGGTCATTAGCCAAAGCAGTAGTAATCAGAATCCAATTTAGCAGGCTTGTGCAGGGCTTGTGAGTCCTCTATGATGGAGCCGTCACTGAACTGGTCCAAGTCTGAAGGGGTCTGATGGCCTGGGACATCATCAGCCAAAGTGTCCAAGTAGCTTCCCACAGAGATACCATCCAGCCCATCACTGCCATCCTGCAGGCTATTGTAGCTGCCGCGTAAGGAGGTGCTCTGACTCTCCAACAGGCTGCACAGACTGCCACTGAGACTACTGCCCCGACTGGTGATGGTGGCTTTCTCCTCCATCATCCACTTGATGGACTCGATGCTCTCATTGATGACAAGCAACTGGCGCATGAGCCTGACATCTGTGGCTCTGAGGTTAACCTATGTGGAAGAGGGAGACAGGAAAGACATGCCAGTTATTTTACATTCTTAACAAACTCCAAATTCATGTGGATACTGTCTGCTACAGTCTATGATTTTATATTCACAGAATAAAATATAAGTATAATTGATTTCAGGATGTCTTTGGAAATTGCTGACCAATGGCAGGAATCATAATCAGAGAATTTGCTTCCTGCCAGATATATCAGGTCCTAAAAGGGTCAATAAAATTCCCTGGGCATTCCTGATCCTAAACAAGCTACCAGAAAATATTCTATTGAATGTCAAGTTCTCTGCTAAGAAATGTATTCTCTCTTGTCAGGTTAATAGTTTATACAGGTTTACATGAGAATGTGCATCCACACTAAGGGGTAAGGAGAAGTGGAAGGTGTATAAGTTAATATATCTCATTAGCATAACGGGACTTCCACTTATTGATTTATACTGTGCTAGGCATCATTTAAAAGGTTCAACATTAATTAGCAAAATCTAATAACACTGTACACTAAGCCTTACTATTTTTATTCTTATTTTTCAGATGAAGAAACTGAAATCTATGGAAAAGAGTCAAGAGTACAGGAAAGGCCTAAACTCCTTGTGACTACATTGGCACAAGCAATGTGGAATATTACTGTTACTACTAACAAGAACCAAACTGCTCTTCCAAGCCCTGAATTAAAAAGGGTGCTGATGCACTAGGATGAGACAACTTACAGGATGAAGTGTACAAGTATTTTTGCAGATCTGAATATTTGTTTTAGATATATCAGGGCACTCTAATCAAAATTGGGAGATAAAAATGTCCTGGAACTCCTCTAAGAGTCATATAAGTGTGTAGTCCTTTTGCCAATTCTAAGATATTTCAGAGAAATCTGTTTCCACTGCCATAAAGCAGGATGTTTTTGTAGGCCCCCAAGTTTAATGAGAACTTTTTTTAACATCAACGATGTAGTGGCTTAGGGAAGAGAACTCTCATGATTGCTCCCGTTCCTATTGGAATTGGATAGAAGTAGATTTGCGTGCCTGGACTGGGAGACGGCTTTGTGCTTGGCCACTTGAAGTTCCACTCACATTCATTATAGTTTGAACATGGATTCTTGTTACTTTACTTGGGGTACTAGCCCAATAGCCTAGGCCATGCCAATTCTCTTTATGATCCAAGACTAATTCAGATTTGTGGGTTTCTAGAATTATCAAAGGCACTCATTCTTGAATGACTCAAGCCAGAAGAAAAAAAGGAGTCCATTGTATCCCAAGGTATGCATTCACATAAAAATATTTCCTGGTGAAGAGTTAATCCATAACTGAAGGTGAACTTTGGCTTCTATGAACATGACAAATAAACCTCAGCAGAGATGAAATTTCCACTTATGACTTCAATAGATGTAAGGTGAGAGGTTTCAGAGACACAAAAATGCAAGTATAAATTCAAGATGCATTAAGTACACATTAAGAAAAAACATTGCTGGGAAATCAAATTGACTTTAATGAATTCATCATCTTTTCTAAGAAAAAGCGTCCAAAATAAATTGCCTAGATAGTATAGGGAAATTTATTTTGCTCTGAGATGTTCATGAAGAGAAGAACGTGAACTTAGTAAGTCTTGATGTTCCTCTGTTTATGATGGTGTCTCAGTGACCTTGCAATGACTTTGTATTTGAGGAGGAAACTTTCTGGCAGTCTTTATGCTCAAATTTACCCACATTAACTGAGCCATTATGACACTGTTCAAGTTACAAATGTTTACAAATCACCAACAATGTGCCTGGGTCCATTGAGGAGTGCAGAAGATCAATATCAGTTAAATTCTTACAAAATCCTTCAGTAGGCATCTGTAGTGGATGCACATTGCTGTGCTTATCATAGGTATGGTGCAATATCAATCTATTTCCCAATGGCTCCCCAATGGACCACAGCTACATAGGCTCACATCTCCACCCTGTCCATGGAAGTGCTTCAGCCCAAGCTCTGCTTTGAGCATGTGCCCTGATCTTCCCCTTGCCTGAAATACTTGACTTTCATCCTTTCCAATTTCTTCATGTTGTTCTTATCCTACTACTATCAATCACTCCTTGCTGACACAAGCCTAACCCTGCTGGCCCATTTTATCTCTAGAGTCTCTTTGGTTTATAACTTAAAATGTAGCTTCATTCTGTAGTCCTTTTAGCTTTTCCCCAAAGAAAGAAGCCATGTCTTACATTACACTCTGTATCTTTTTTTTTTTTTTTTGTACTGTTAATTGAACTGAGGGGTGCTTTAGCATGGAGCTACATCCTCAGCGCTTTTATATCTTTCACTTCAAGACACTGCCTCACTACGTTGCTGAGGATCTTGTTAAGTTGCTGAGGATGGCTTCAAACTTATGATCCTCCTACCTTAGCTCCAGAGTCATTGGGTTAAAGGTATGAGTCACCATGCCCAGCCTGAAACTCCATATCTTAAGATCTGTTCTAAGCATTGATTTTTAGAAATAGTCAAAATTTTAGCTTCTGTGAAAGTTCATATCTTAATACAGTCATAAATATATGTTCCCAGCAACTGTGCTGCTGTTGGGGTTAAAGTGTACTTAGAATAAATTTTCTGTCAGCAATTTTTGTTTTACTTACACAGTGGCTGCATCTAATACTTTTAAAAAATTTTATTGAGCAATAGGAATAAAAGAGGAGAAAGGCTATGAAGCAACAAAAGCTTCCTTTGACCATGAAATGATTTATTTAAATAAGAAAATCTTTTGCTTCTGAAGGCAAAATATTCACAGGCCGTTGAACTATTGTTGGGGGGAAAAATGACAAAAGTAGGTCAGTTAGAACGGGTTGATTTGGCTGATAATGATTATAGATTTAACTGTGTCTAACCCTGTGTCCTCTGAAAAGAGTAAACAGCTTTCCTGCGTGGGAGCTCTGGGTGCACTGGTTCACACGCCTGCCTGCTGGTCTGTTACTGGAGCTCCAGGCTCAGAGCACCCTTGCCTGCACTCCGCATTCTCCAAGAATTAAGGTGTGGTTATGCTACTGATGAAAGAATGAGCAATCCACCAAAGAACTAAATCACAATGTTGCTTCTGTCTCAAGTAGCTACCCCGCCTTTCCTCAGTGTTACTCATTTCAGTCTTTAGGAAATCTGGCTATCAATTAAGAACAGAGTAGCCTTGCCCTGGCAGCATGTGGTTCTTTCAGCTGGGGTCTCATGCCTTTACTCTGAGGATATTGAGAGTTGGAACCCCCTTCAGGATCTGAACTTAAATGCTACCTCCTTGGAGAGCCCATTCTGGACCAATCATGGTGTCGAATCCCCATGCCCAATTTTATATTTGTCCTTTGTTTCCTTCGTAATGTTTATGACTAATTAAAATCATCCTGCTTTTCATGTGTTTGTTATATTCTGCCCACCCTCACGAGCATGGAAGAGTTGTGGAATATTTGGTGTGTTCTACTCACCACACTAAGCCAAGATCGGAAGAATGCTTGACACATAGTAGGTGCTCTATCAGGATCTGTCCTGCCACTAAACAACCAGCTTTGCTTCAGATTGGAACAACTGACAGGAACCTGGGGTTTTGTTGTTGGTGAGTGATGTGTAATTTGAGAAGAAGGAAAGTGGTGATTCAGGAAAGAACATTTCGGTATTGAAGGATTACCAATATATGGTCTTATTTCTATTCATTACAAGATTTAGGCACTGAGTAATTAGAGTAAGATTCTTCCTAGCTAAAATTTACAGACTACAAGATAATATTTCTAAAAGGAAGTGGACTTCAAGGCATGAGTCACACTCCAAACATTTTTCTGTTTGCTTAGAGGTGATAACCGAGCACAGTGCAGGTGTTCTGTAAACATCTGGTGAAATGAATGGAACAAAAGGAACATGCAAACAGAGCACATACTCTTCACCTTGCCAAGAAAAAAAAAAATGTTTGGACTTCCCCTTCCTACCTTTGGTCCTTACAATTTCTGCAGTGTGGTTCATCTTTGTATTTTAGGGAGAATGCTAAAATTTCATGTCATTTTTGAATAAATTATGAATGGGGTCTATGGTAGAATTTGAAACAAGAGATCTGAAAAAAATCAAATATTCCTATTAGTAAAATTTTTCGATCTGTTTTCTTTCAAATTGCCATTTTTAATAATGACAAAATGCAAAGGTTATGAATTGGTACGACGGAATCCAAGAAAGAATGAGGTCAAATTTTCAACTAATCAAAGAGCTGCTACTAAGCTGACTTCTTCTGTGGTATTGTACGAGGATTATGGTACAAGCCTCCAGTTCACCTCTGATGCGATCTACCTGTGACCTTTGGGCAAAGTGGCTCAGGGTACAGAACTTCAGTTTCCTAACACATGAAGAAAAATCATGGTTTTATTCTGAGCTCCAGTGAACCACAGGGCTCAATAAAGGTGGGTGGTAAGACAGTTCTATGAGCAAAGACAAATTTTTTTCCCAATGAAGACTGAATTCAACTCAGGAGTAATCTTATTGTCTGCATTTTGTACTAAGGTTGCATTTCAGCTGTTATTTGACAAGGAAATTCTGCAGATGAGATAATCCCAGGATTTCTACCCATTCTGACATATTCTTTGATTCTTTGTTTTTCCTGGGGCTATTTGATTACTAAATTGTTTCAGCTATAAAAAACTTACATAGACTACAGAAGAGACAGACAAATCAATTTTGATGGTCAATAGCTGCAACAAAAGATGCTGCTGATAAAGACTCATAACACTAGAAGTTTGAGCTCTTTTTGCATTTTAATAACCTTATCAGAAATATGTGGTAATTTTAGTAATAATATGTGCTCTCACCATTTGGGCTTCAGTAAAAGTCATGTTGGTGCTCCAAGACAATCCATGCATATCATGTTTAATATGTCTATAAATTAACTGAAGTGTACACATGAGCTGCTGAGTGAATCTTCCATATAGGGATGTTTTTCATTCTATCTTGTCATATGGGAAGCTTGGGTAGCACTTTGTAATCACAGCTCTCATAAAGTCCTCCTCCACTATTTTTATCCTTTATTTATGAATGTCAACTAAACAGATAAAAAGCAGGACATCTTCCAGTTATGCATTCCTACTGTAAAATTCACAATATCCATGATATAAATTTCAAATGTCTTAATAGCTATAATGTGAATTAGAAGGAAGAAAGACTTTTTTTTTGCAAGTCCATAATCAAGTTCATGAAGAAAAGAAAACAGATCAGACTTGCCTTTTAATATGATACTCTAACCCTAGATTCGAACTGGGAGAAACCAATCAGCATTTTTCTCTGATTTGTTTTGGGAAAAGAGTTTAATTCTGGCAGCGCTTCTTTTCTAGCAACATGCATTTCCAAGTTGTCTAATCACTCTTACTTAAAATATATTTAAAACGTAAAGCATCTGTATGAACTGAAGAACTCTTGTAAAAAGACTGGAATGTTTTTCCAACAGCTTATCCCAGTTTGTTTGCAAGTTCCCTTGCATAAACTGCTCCTGTCTGAATCTGTTCCTTCTCCAAATTTACCACATTCTCAATTTGATGATCATAGAAGATTTTCTGCCTACCCATTCTTAAAATTTCTGGCAACTTTATTAATAATAATAATATAAATATTAATTTATAATGTACTCCTTTAGTTGTTTTCTCAGAGGACCCACAAGGATATCATCTTTTTGCAGTCTGAGAAGCCACTGTACAACATTCATTTCTACAGATTGCTTTTTGTCTGGAATCTTGAGAAAAGCCTGCAGCTTATAGAAGTCAAGGCTGTTACCTCAGCATTTTCTTTCCCTTTCTCAGTTGGTTCAAAATCTACAGCACATTTTCTTTCTAATTGGACAATGGAGTCTTCCATCTTTATACCAGTCAGCTTTGTCTTATTCCATTTGTGTTGTTTATAGCTGGAACTGAACAATAACTAAAACAGTTTACTCATTTCCAGAAACTGTATAGAAGAGAAATTTCCCGAAAGACTAAATTGCACACATAAAAACACTGTCAACACAGTGACTGATAGATGTTGTTTTGATCACATATAAAGCTACATCTGGCTTATTCGAAAAGGGGATATATGATTCCCCTGAATCTTAAGCATAAATCCCTGCCAGCATACCTGCTCATGAGACCTGTACAGCTCCTCCTGGTAAGTCTTCTGATTACTGAAGGAGCACATGCAGCTTTTCAGTCTTATTCTATCAGGTTCTAGATCAGTTTGATGCCTACAGTCATGTGATGTTGATTCTTTTTGCCATATTCTAATCAAGGAAAAGTTATTTCCCTTAGTGCTTTTAAAATGCATGTGTGAAATTTCATTGTGGTTAAGGCAACAGGCTACAAATTGCCTGAACCGAGATCCATTCAGAGGATTTAACAAAAACCCAGACTCCTCAGGTTCACAACAGAGGAGCTAATGCACAAAGAATACCAACCAGAGAAATATGTCTCTACAAATTTATAATAAATATTCTGCATATTTATTTTTCTAATTTAAAACTTAAAGTAGTATTTTCCCATGAAGGACTAGGGCATGGTAATGTGCTCCTCTGTAATCTGTAATGGCCATGTTTACATTTTAAGGGAAGGATGTAGGGTGGTATGCTGGTAATTGTTCAACAACCAGCTCCCTAGGAAAAATATATATACATGTATGCATATATACTGTGTTAGTCAGCTTTCTGTCACTGTGACAAAGTACCCAATATAATCAACTTATACAGGGCAGAGATTTATTTTGGTTTGTGGTTTCTGAGGTTGCAGTCCATGGTTGCTTGGCCCCAGCCACTCTGGGCCTGTGGTAGCATCGTATGTAATAGCAGAAAAGTATTATGTACTCTTACGTTGGCAGGGAAAGTTGGTCATTTTTAGGGGCACTGGGATGCAAAGAGAGGAAAAAGTTAAGTTCTCAATATTTCCTTCAAGGATCCACCCCCAATGACTTAACTTCCTATTACTAGGCCCACCTCTTAAAGGGTTCACCACATCCCAACAGCATCACAGGCTGGGGAGCAAGTCTTTAACACATGGTCCTCTGAAGAACATTTAAGCTCCAAATTATACCATATACATAAATGTAATGTGAATTGTGCTGATATAAAAGGTATGTAGCAAACTGTAGAGAACCATCTGTGGGCTGTATGTGGACTATCAGCATCTCAGCCACTGAGGGGATAAGTCTGGCACTGGGAATGCCCATGGCACCCCCACAGGGTTACACTGCCTGATGCAGTTGAACTTTCCCCTTAGCTCTGTCAAACATCCCACACAGTACTGAAGATGGGGTGACCTGCTGTAGCCACCCAGCACCTCTGAAATGGGTGTGACCTGCCAAGATGCCAATCAACTTGCTGACTGAATGTCACCACAGAAGCAAGACTCCACCCTTAAAACCTTATCCCTGCCTTTCATATACCCCCTTTAAATAAACCATGGGAGCCATTTTGTCTTGTCTTGCCCAGCTCTTGCTTGGGCTAGGATTTATCAGGGTCTCCATCCTTTGGAAACTATAATTCTGTCTTTGTCTTTTGTTCTTTACTAATTATTCTAGACTTTAATTTCTCAGGTAGCTTACATCCTCCTCAGCAGGAAGAAGAACCCCTCAAGAAGACGCTAGCTATCTCCCCATAGCAAACTTTATAAATATATAAAGTATAAATAACTTTCTATTATAAATTTTACACAACCAATTAATTCTCAGGATATGCTTTTGTTCATTCTTAACCAAACTCTTCAAAGTATAGTAACCTACGATTGCAGTTCAAATAGGATTTCACAAATAAAGTTGCTCACAATTCGCTAACTCTTTTTTCAATAATTTTTTAATCATTAAATATGGTATGCGATTTACTGTTAAGCTATTTCTCAGTGCAAATTACATCCATTAAACAAATCCGTTTTAGCCTCAAGATTATTTATGTCAGAACTTTACTGGTTTGTCAATGATATGAGAAACTTCTTTACTGAATTGGATAATTTTTGAATTCTTGGAGAATATTTCATTTTTCCCCACCGTCAGCAAAGAAGCAAGTAGGGACATGAGATGCCACACTTCTCAAGTTTAATCTGCTGCTATATTAACATTTTCTCCATCATTTTCTTAAGCTTAGAATCAACAAAATAAAGCTCAAGTCCTTATTTATAGCTTTTGCAATTTCTGGGGTGTAAATACTCCTGTCATGGTCGATCTCAAGGTACTGATGTGATGCCACTATACATGGAGTTGATAGGATGCTCAGTACCTCAACATGTAGTATTTTGATTATTTAGATATAATAGATACTTTAAATAACCTCAAGAAAATAATAGTGAAAAGTAATAAAATAATTAGGAAGCTATTAATTTTGAGTACTTACTGCCTCTGTTTTGAATATAACACTCATAGATTTATACGTGTACCTTAAGTTTTAATAATGACTGTTATTAACAACTATTTCAGGAAACTTCTGAAAATAAACAGCTCACACACCCCAGTAGGTGTTGGCTTTAGTACACCATCGAGAAAGTACAGAATGAAGGCTTCACGTAATCTATTGCATCTTGTGATACGTAGAGATGTTCAAATTATCCCTTAAGGTTTTTATTTTTCTATATATGCTTAAAATCACAATATAATTTGAGGTAAATGCAAAATACAGCAAAATTATTAATGTCTTTTATGAAAAATGTCAAGTACTGAATACAGATTAAATTATTTCTGCATCAAGGGAATAATCAAGGTAAAAAAAATCACTGAAAATCACTTAGATGAGCATGTACATTTTTGTGTTGTGATAATTTTTGATGGATATATTTCTAAAATAATGCTATACACTTTTTTACCTTGGTAAACAGAACCATGATCCAGGAAGTAAGGGGTACAATTGTAAATAATAAGATTTATAATGCAGAGTTATTCAACAATGCATTTAAGGGAAATAAAGTTGTAAAACCTCATTTTAGATGGTCCATATTACCTTTCAGGAATTTCTTAATGCTATCATTAGTTGTTTGTCACAGTTTTTAGGTCCTCTATTGCTTTCTTATTACCCCAATTCTATTTTGAATCTGCTATTCACAACCCAGTTGTGCTTCAGTATCCTTACATTTTGTTCTCTATTTCCTGAGTAGGGGAGAGCTGAATTGCAAGGACAATTGATCTTTGCACTTATTAAAAAGTAACCAACAAGTAAGTAAAATTAAGTGAGGAAGCAAACTCTTCAACACAGGCCCTGCTCTTAGAGCAGGAATCTCCTCTAATCTTGACTGTGTAGACAGATCACCTAAAAATCTGGCTAAAATTCCAATTTTGCTCAATAGTTTCATCATTTTGTATTTCTAATAAGTCCCAATATATACCAATTGGGTAGGCAGACTTTAAAAATCTTCAATTACCCCCTCTCCTGGTATTTGTATCCTCATGCCGTTCTGTGCCATTGTGTGTAAACTGAGCCTACTGAACTGGTTTCCAAAGAACAGAATAGGGCAAAAGTGACAGGGTACCACTTCTGACACATGTTACTGGATTGTGGCTTCTGTCTGGGGCATAATACCATCTGGCTTCCTCTGATAGAATCCATCCTCCATGCTGTGGCCCATGGTGAGATTCACATGATAGGGAACTGTGATCACTGGTCAACAACTAGCAAGGAAAAGGATCTGTCATCTGCTTGTGAAAACCTCTGAGCCAGGGACACAAGTTAATCCGTGCATAGACTTCTGACTCATAGAAGCTGGGACATAAAACATGTGGTTTGGAGTTGCTAATTTTGGGGGTACTTGTTACATTGCATGAATAACTAATATATCAATGCTGATAATATATAGGCCACATTTGCTTTTGTGAATGCGTGGAGATCTTTCTACTTGTGGTAATTTGGAATGGTGGATGCTAAACCACTGTGTCTGTGGAATTCTACACTCTGATACATTGCTTTGCAGTTTGAAAAAAGTCATGAATAGAGTAAGTAGTTAAATATTTACTGATGGAAACAATGAGTGTTCAGGGAAGTCAAGGTTGCATCACAGCACTTGGTGCATCTCCCATGGGACCACCTTTCTTCTCCCTTAGAGAAGGTGAAATGAAGGAGAAACAATAGATGATATATTTGGTAATTAGTGGCACAGCTAATGCTTCCAGTGGATTTCATTTACAAAACTCCTTATAATGTGAGGGTCATAAAAAGCAAATATACTAAAAGCTAAGCTATGCTTAGATAATAACATTCAGATACAACTTGAAGAGTTCAGAATACACAAAGAGATGAACATACTGATATGACTGAATTTCAATATTCACAACTTTATCAAATTATTATCTTGTTTTCAGAATTCCCCTTTTAATTCAAAATTGTACTCTAACTTGGCCTTCAGTAGAGAGGAAATTAGGATGGGGATAAGAGTTGTAAGTATTGAGCTTCCTCCTATGAGCCAGATAGTTTTTCATATATTAATTCATTTTCTGTAGAAAGATTCATCTGTGGAATAGTCCTTTTACCTAGAAACTAAAACTGAAAAATTGACATTTTATTGCAATCCCTCATTTTTACCTGCTGACAATAATTTGAGAGTATTTGAAATGCTTTACTTTACAAAACTGAAGATCAATATTCTCTTGTTTTTCATATGATAGCTAAACACTGACTAAATATTTTCATTTGGCAACATTGGGTGGGACTCTCCAGACAGGAGAGTCTCTAGCTGGGAGCAGTGATCTAACTCTGACTAGCTGGGATCAGAGGTCTGAAGAATGGCCAATAAAAAACTAAAACTGAACTTTTATATTTCAATATTTATAACACATTGAATTTCTGGTCTAGTGGTTCAGTCAGTCTCACCTTTGAAAAATGGCTTTGAGAATACTAATAAAATTATCTGCCATTAGTCATATGCTTCCTAGTAACCACATACTTAACTTAATGCCTTAAATATCAATTTATATAATAACTTTAATATCATAAAAGGCTATGATAAAGCTGATTATTATTTTCATTGTTATTCCAATCTGACATGTAAAGGGCTTGGAAGTTGTTATTCCTATCTCCCAGGGAGAAGAATCCTGAACAAACTGAAAATTCAGCAATTATTCTAAGGATAGTCAGAGAATTGAGGTCACAGGACAAATTGTGGCTGTAGAATATAGGTCAATACACAGAATCATAACTTACTGGAAACAGAAGCCCAGAAGCCAAAAGCCAGCTAGAACCAATGTAAGTAGGAACTTTAAACGGCAATTGATGAATTGCTGGAGACTCTGTGTGGACATGTGAGTTAGAAACTCTAAGCAGGCAGTTTTAGGTGGACCTCCTCACTTGCATGAGTTTTACCTCCAGGAGCCCTGTCAGGTTCTTATTATCCCCTGAGTTTCTGATAGAGGAAAGGAAGCTCTGAAATACACACAGACCTCTCTTTTCTCCTTAACCAGGCCTGTCCTTAAGAGATATTATTTTACCATATCTTAACATAATGGGGGTTCACTAAAGACTAACCAACATATGAGAAGGAAATATCCAGCTCAGCTCACTGCAAGACTGGACTTATCCATGGACTATAGAGCATCTGTCCTTCCTCTACATCCTACTACCGTATCAGCGAGGCTATTGTGTAGTAACAGGGAGTTACAGCTAAAGAGCTTCAGGCCTCTGATCCTAGTTAAAGGGTATCTAAGAGAACCCAATGATGATAATACAGTAGACAAAAACCAAGCAATACCAGAGGAAAATTCAGTCACTGACACCTACCAGCAATAGCAAACAATGAGCAGAACCTAATACCCAGACACATAAACATAACAGCTCACACTAATGGCCTATCTCAGTTCCTTCTACATACCCTAAACCCAATCTCTATTATATTCAAACTATTTAAAATCAAATAAAGGGAGAAAAATCTTGACAAAAAGCAGAGAAGGAAACGCCTTACCTACAGAACAAGGATAAGCAATAAACTGGACTTTTCTTCAGAAACCAAGTAAGCAGAACAGTACAGAATAAAATATTTAAAGTCCTGAAGGAAAAAAAAAACAGTGAGAATTCTGTATGCAACATAATAATTATACCTGAAAGTAAAGGAGAAGATTAAAAAAAGGGATGGACACTGATGGTAGCTGCACAGCAATAGGACTGTCCTTAATGCCACTGAACTGAATACTTAAAAGTGGTTAAAATAGATTTTATATTTTTTCCATAATTAAAAATATTGAAGGATAAATAAAGCCTTTCTCAGACAAATAAAAATTGAAGGAATCTGTTGCCAGCAGAGCTGAAGTTCTTCAGAGAGAAGGAAAATGGTATAGGACAATTTAGATCTATATAAAGAATATAGGAGTACTAGGGGAGGAATAAATGAATATAAAATAATTTTTTATATTTAAATGATCTAACAGATAACAGTTCAAGATCACCACTACCACCACTTCCATAATTTATTAGCTTATATATAAGTGAAATGGATGACAGTGATTTTATAAGGAATTCAAAGGAAGTATCAGGAATATTCTAGAACATAGTACTTGCACTACCATGATGTGGCATGATATTTGACAGTAGACAGATTGGTTGGAAATATACTTTGAAAATTCTAGGGCAGCCACTAAATTTTTTAAAAATATTTTTATAAAGAAGTACAATTGATAGTCTATGAGAAAAGAAAATGGAATGTCATAAAATGCCCAATTTAAATCACAGAAATGCAAGAAAAGAAAAAAAAAAGGAATAGGGAGCAGAAGGAAAAAAAATAAGAATGAACAAAGGAAATAATTAGAAAACAGTTACATAAATGATATATATTAGTTCAACTATACCAAATGTTACCTTAAATGTGAATAGTTCAAAAATAGCAATTAACAGACGGAGACTGTGTGAAAAAACAAACAAAACCTAACTATATGTTGTCTACAAGAAATACACTATAGAAAAAGACACAGTGATCTCATTTTGCAGATAAAAAAAGGACAGAGAAGTAAGGTATCCTTGTCCAAGTTCTTGCAGCTTTAAAGTGGCAACACTAGAACTGCACTGAAGTTTAATTTAGCTACATATTCCTAGTCTCTCCAGTTGCACAGCCTAGAAATGGTCTTTATATTCCCAGGCTAAGATAAAGAGCCAGCCTCTTCCAAATCTAACTGGTAATCTCTCAGTTTAGCATAACTGGTTATGCTTTTCAATCTGAATTCTGAACTTTAGTTATACATAGAAGTAGGATAATGGGATTGAATAGTGGCAAAATGACTAACTGAGGAGCAGAGAAATGCTGTTAGTATTTATTGAGAGAATGTAAGTATACACATGACATTCTGCTGGATGCTGGTAGAATAGAGACAACCTTGACTGTCACTCCAAGGAAAAAATTTTAAAATCTAGAAATGCAAATCACAGTACCTTATTTTTTTTCCTCTAGGCCTCCAACAAAAATTCAAAACATAAATATTAGTATAATTGATTTATACGCCAAATGTCCTTGAGAATATCTATAGACTTCTAAAAGCCTAACAACATAAAATTGTTTTAAAAACTTATCCCACATTTGGAAATGAAGTTTGAATGTCTCCCCAGCAATATGCTGGAGTATACCCTAAGGGGCCTGTTGAAGCCTTATTTAATTGTCTTTTGTGTGACCTGCTGTTTACCACTGACTTTCCTGAGACTATTTTAAAGTTCTAAGTTGACTTGTAGGTTTGTGTCTGGAAGAAATGCAAATGGCTTTGGTCTAGTGAAAAGAGATAATCTCAAAAGTTAGTTTTATTGTGCAATGACATTTGACACCTTTATTCCTAAAATAGGAAACTGATTTCATATGACTTCCCTGAAATAACATACACCTTGTTCCTCTAATTCTCTTTTGAACCAGTTGTAACTTATTACTGGTTTTCTCATCAAATGAGCTCAATCAATCTTTGACACAGGTTCTGTCTATATTTGTGTGAGAGGTTTGTGACTTTACGCTTTGACATATTTGCAGGTTGCTCTTAAAGAAGCACAGTGTGCTCATATAGTAGATCTGGCTCAAGAGTTACCTAAGAAGCTTCTGGAATGAATCATGGGGTGCAATAGAACTTTACCATTCTGACTGTTGGTTTTGTTCTTCTGGTTCAGTGTTCTGGTTTGTTTGTTTTGTTGTTCCAGATCTTGGCCTTGTAGTTTCTTTTGTTTAACTCATTGGCTAGGAAATGTCCATATTTACAATTAGATAGCAGACTGCTATGCTGGTCTCAATTATATAGTCAAAAGATTCCCCATGTATAAAACATTATGTGTAAAACAGTCAATTCCAGGGACTAGTGGGTACTGAGAATTGAGGCCAGTAGAGGTCATATAATCTTTAAATTATTTCCCATTTGGGGTGGCTATAATTAGCCATCAGGGTTCATGATGTGATGACTTGCTGATTCATGTAAGATGATGGAAATTTATCCTCTGTTATGTATGAGAGAAGTAACGAGATCATTTTCTGTTTCTCTTTTGATTCCTTGTGTGTCTATTGTCTGCTCAAATCCATGAAAAAACATTGTTCCATTGAATAGGAGAACAACACTTTGAGACTTTTTTCTAGTGCCTTGTACCTGAGATGATTGTGTGTTTAATTGAGAAAAACCTTTTACCACTCATTAATATGAACATGAAATATTTTTAACTTCCAGTAAGTTAATTATAATATCTCTTAAGTAAAAGTAAACTTTTCTAGTTATAGAGCCTAATAAAAACTTGCAAAAATTTAATATTCCCAGAATTATGAGAAAATAAACTGAACTCTAATACACTGAATGTTCTGTCTTTCCATGGGGAAATTCTAACAAAATAATGATAGCCCAGAAACATTTTCATATAAGAATCAAGGTGACCATTTAGACATATATTAGTTTGATAATTTTAGTTTATACATAGCTAAATGTTAGTTCCTTGTTTTGTTGATAGGGAGAATAAATATGTGAGATAATATTTTGGGATTTGAATTTATTTTTAATAAGATATTAGTTAGTCTTAAAAAAATTTCTTAAACTGGTTTACAGATGAGAGAAACTGACCTTTCTTCCATTTAATGTGTAAATTAAGAAAATATGCAATTATATACTCAACTCTATTTAATTATAATTCTGAAACTTTTTCATTCAACTGTAATTATATTCTGTACTATTAGCTTAAATATAATTTATACGATATTTATAAATTTTAGACCTTAAATTGATAGTAAATCAAGTGAATAAATAAAAATCTATGAATACTGCACAATTCTTAAAGAAGAAAGAATATTGAACATTGGTCACAAATTATGATAGAGATCATATTAATTTTGCCACTTACAAAGGTGTGAAAGCTGCATTCTTAGTTGTGAAGATCTGAAATGCTTGTGTGTGACCTGCAGTAATCACTCTCCCATTTCTCTCTGAAAGATTAGTATAATTGCAAATTATGGCTTATGAGAGTGGCTGAGACTGGGTAGGAATAAAGATTGCAAAGAATTATAACTAAAGAGGAGAGTGTTTTTCTTGTCAGTTAAAAATGTTTGTTGCCTCCAAACTGTGAGGGAAGATAATAACAAACAAATTGAATTGATATGGAAAACTGAGTAATACACTAAAACAATATAAGAACCCCCAAAACCATATATCCCACTTCTATTTGCTTTATATTGGAATATCTACAAGTCATGATTCTGAAAAGAAGTGCTTAACATGTGTACAATGTTGGTAAATTTTCTCAGCTTTGATGAATTAATTAAAAAGATACATTTGAAAGGCACTTGCAAATATATTACTGCTAAACATTAATGTAAAACCAGAAATATTTATTCCCGCTATTGGAATGAAAAACTGTTATAATTTAATTTTAGTTTCAACAAGGAAAATAAAGGTCATTCTTCTGTGTAATTTGGCCAGATAGCAGAGATTTCTTATCTAACCTAAATAATTTTCTGAGTTTTGTGCTGACTTTGGCACAAAGTCTTGACTTTGGTTGTTTAAAAAAAGGGGAGGGGCTATAACTACTGTAACTCTTTATTGTTTTTAGGCAATTATAATAATGTTTTATTCAAATACCTAAATCTATTCAGATAATATTTTTAACTTTGCTTTTCAAAGTAGAACCCTAAATTTATGGGGAAAATTTTTGAAATGTATTTTATATACAAATTATCTTTGAGTTTTCCTCTAAGGTCCCTGGGCAATTGCCTTAGGTAAAGATTGCTAGATAGCAGCCATATAGCAATTACAGTCAATGAATGGGTATGCTTGTGTTCCAATAAAAGTATTTACAAAACAAGCAATCTGGATCTAGGGAGTGGGTTGTCCATGTCCCAGCCTTGTCAGTATTAAATATGAAAAAATAAAACAGACAAGACTCCCTGATGAATGAACTAAATGTACTTTTCCTAATGGGCTATTTATTTGACCTATGCTTCTCTATTTTTTCTTTAGCCATCCTTTCCACCTGATTTCTATTGCAGTGAGTTAAATAAATCTTTAGCATAACCTTGTTTTATATTTGTATATTTTAACCTTTTCTTTTCTTGTAAAACATACTTCTATAGAAGCAAAATAAAGAGCTGCAGACAGAAATCTCAGAACTGACACAAATGGACATGGAGTTAGTACAGTATAAACAAGGCAGCTGATACCAAGGAACTCAAAAACGTGACTCTGTTGTGATAAACATCTGTCCGGAGGTCTTCAGCTCCTCATTAACCTTTATTTCTTCATTTCTACATTTTGTTCATTAAAAAAGTCATCCTGATTGCCTAAGAGAATGTAATACACTGAATTTAATGAATTTCACACTTCAAGGATGACTCAATCAGCTCTGTCATTTCAGTGGGAACCACGGTGAATTCCATGAGGAAGGAATGGACTTACTCTTTATTTCTGATGAATTTATGTCTCTGATTATTTGTATCTGAGAATATAAAGAAAAACAAAGCAAAATGCTTCTCTTACTCAACAACTATTACAGAATACTTCTGTGACCAGATGTCTGGGATGGAGATTTCTCACCAAGCAAGCACTCTGCAGTCAACATCGGCTCAGATGTCTAATTCAATTCGATTCTGATGTAATCTTCCTAAAGACAGCATCAGATCCTGCAGTTTAAGGGCTCAGTCACACAAGACTCTCCCTTGCTTCTTATGCCTAGCTCCAGCTTGGATTATTAGTACTTCTGACCAATAAAGTATAAATCAAGATTTTTCCTACCCCTCTTGGATTTTGATTGATTTGCTAGAGCAGCTCAAAGAACTTAGGAAAACACTTCACTTATATTTACCAGTTATTATAAAGAATATTGCGAAGGACCCACTAAGAAGCATGTGGGAAAGGGTACAGAACTTCCATGCCCTCTCTGGGTGTGCCACCCTCCAGGAACCTCTACAGGTCCAGCTGTAAGGAAGCTCTTTCATCCTTGTTCTTTGGGGTTTTCATGGAGGTCATTACATAGGGATGGCTGGTTAAATCACTGGCCAACTTTACCATCACCCCTCAATCCTCCCCAACGTTTCATATATGAAGAGATTTATGTTAAAGGGGATTTTTATGATTTGTGTTAAAGATAGGGTATGCCTGTAAAAATAAATATATAAAAACATATATATGAATTTTATGTGAATTTTAAATATATACCTTAAAATATATAGGGATAAATAGTTTATAGTTTATATGTAAAGAAGTTTCTATTTAGAGGTAGTGGTAGAGATATTGACTAAATTTAGAAATAGGTTTAGGTTTAGGGTTAGGGTTTGAACATATATATATACATATATATGAATAAAACTATAAATCCCTAGCCTCTAATCATACAATGTTATTTTCACAGTGAACTGTCCCAACACTGAAGCCACCTGGGGGCTGCTAACCATCAGTCAACTCACTAGCTTATAAAAAGGCATTTGCTACCTTGGAGATTCCAAGGATTTTAGGAGTCCTATTCCAGTATGCCAGAAAAAGTATGTTATCATACAACACTGCACTGTGACTCAGAACAAACCAGGTATTAAGTATTGTAATGATTCAGTGCCAGTAATTTTCCTTAACTGTTTACATTTTATTTCTACGAATAGCTTAATGTATCTCTGGCACATCAGAGTATCAATGGTCATATTTATATATCTCTATCTTGTCTTTTTGTCCTTTTGTATGTAGTTGTTCTGAACAATTATTATGTTTATTTTAAATTAAGTTGCATTCATTGAAATAGCCATGCTTAAAATATTATATTATCTTTTCCAACTTAGTATTCTAGAATTTCATTCTAATGAATGCAGATAATTTTACCAGGCCATGTGAGAAATTGCTCTTCTTTGAATGTGATGCAATTTATCATGTTTATATCTATAATTATCCATTTGCAGCAGAATGTGCAAATAAATTTAAAGCAGGACTGATAATTTTTGTTATTTATTTACTCCTATGATACTTGATGACCCAACTACCCATTTATGGTATAATTTAGTGGAAATGGTGAAAAGGTTTAGGAAATGGTGTTAGATTTGTTTGTATGAGTAACTTAACCTATGACTTATGATAAGTTTCCTAATTTTCTCATTTGTTTGTACCAGTAACTTAACCTGTGACTTATGTTTCCATTTTCCTGTCAGATGAAAATATTGGAGATCATCTCTAAAATTCTTTTGAGCTCTACAATGCCTTGTCTCTCTAAGGTAACACATTAGAAGTGCAAAAATAGTGTTTAGTTTGCAAAGAAAATTGAGAGTTCATTTATGTGTCCCAAAGGACACTGATGGAATGACCTCTGAGTTTGATTCTGAAAGATGACTGGATTGGTAGAAAAGGTCTATACATGAGCAAGAGTTTTTCTAGATAGGGAGCTTTTCAAGATATTACAGCCATATCGGTCCATATTGGTGATAATTGAATCCAAAACCAAGTGACAAAGAAGTGATAAGCATGAACTCCTAGGGCAGTGATTCTACCCTACTCAATAATTCTGATTTCCAGTATGGTACATGAAAGAGCAATACATGTATGCTGAATTAAGAAATGGATGAAAGAAGAAGAGCAGGTACATACAGTGTGCAGTAATGCAGCAGACAGTAAGTATGGATTCATTTTGGAAAAAGAAGTCATGTGTCATGAGATGGGTGCAGGAGTCCATGCCAAGAAAGGCATTGTAATTTCAGTCTCAAATGATGTAAAAGTTCATTTTGTGCTTATGAGTTATGTAACATGTGCTTATAACATAACTTTGCAAGCAACCAAAGGGGCCAGGAATTTAGAATGGGGTGAGAATTGAAGGTGGAAAGGTAATTTTGAGGCATGTCATGAAAGATCTGAAATGTTGAGCAAGGACAACAACCCTGGGAAGTGCTGTGACAGTCCTTTGCATGGGAAAGTTCACCACACTTTATCCTAAACAGAAGCTTTTGATCAGAGCTTTAACTCATTGCTGTGCTGCTGGCTACTGATGGGAGCTGCCCTCAAAAGAGCTTCAGAGTTTTTATTAGCATCTTAGGCTCCTTCTTTTGTGTGGCCAAAAATATACTACTAACAAGAGCAAAGAATGTTAGAGAAAAAAATAACTTAGTTGTAGAGGGAAACTGGCTAAGGAGTAAAGCTTAGATTGACACAGGCCACCTTTATCATCTAAGCCTCTTTCTGGAATGTTGTTAAATTTTCTAGTATAGAGTTTGCTTAAATTGTATTATTTCATCCCTTTGAATCCACAGTGAATCATGCACGCTTAGAAGAAATTGGGTTGGAAATTAAAGAAAAAAAATTTTTTTTTAAACAGGGCTAATTTGTATATGTGAATCAAGGCTCTTTCCCATTTCTAATCAGAGATAAAAATGAGGGCAAAATGCTTTTCAAGTATATGACACAAAAAGGCCCGCAGGCCTGACTCCAAATTCTTATTTTGATCTCCCATTTCCTCCCCATAAACTCAGTCTTACTGTTCTTAAAATTCTCATGGTAAATATGTCCTTCCTCTTGGATTTTGAGTTGCTCTTACTATTGGGAAACATACTGAAGTTTCTCTGAAGTCTGTTTATTTCCCCTCCCCCCTTTTAAATGAACACAAAGGAAGTTTGTCACCTGATTTTCAAATGCAATAAAACTCATTGATCCCAGTATTAATTCCTAAATATATTTTATGTTTAAAATTATTTTAAGATGTTTTTAAATCAAGATTTCCTCTTTAAATCATGTCCTTAGAGCAGTTTAATGAAATTGATATAGGAAAAACTTTTTTAAATGATAGATTATTTTAGAATCATGTTTCCTGTTAGAAAAAAATATGGACCAGACTCCAATAAAAAATTGTGGTACAGATTCATATGATATGCCACCAGTAACTGCTAATTCACAAATCCCTATGAACGAGTTTCTTAATATACTTCACCACATTTAAAATAATATCCTGATGCTATGCTACTTCAGAGAAATGCAGCTAGACTCAGTTAGAGTTCATGGAGTGTCTGCATGTTCTTGGATGAATGGGGCCATGGGAATTGCGTTATCATTATTATAATTAAGAAACCACATTTTCCACTTATGCAACTCATAGGAAAAAGTATTTCTTTTTACAAAAGATGAGAACTTTCATCTTTATCACTATGTAAAAACTCGAAATATCTTCAGTTGCTTTCACAACTTGGGAATCACAATTTATCTTGTGCCCAATAAAAATTAAAATAGGAGGTCTAAGTTTCTATTTGAGCTTGGCAAGAGAGACTACATATAGTATTTCTTTTCTGTTGCGGAAATTTCCAAAATATGAAATATCCAGCTCAAGCGTGGATCACACCATTTGCAGGAAGAATTATCAAAATAATTTCTCTAAATTTAATTTAAATAAGGAGTAATTGATTTTCCCCCTTTTTGATTTAGTATATTTAGTCTTTAAATGTGTACAGCATAACAAAATAGTACCAAAGATAACTTGGTATCCTATTTAAAAATGTTTTGATCTCTAAAGACAAGGGTTAAAATGTTATTCTTCCACTAATGAGCATTTTGAGTTCTGTCAGTTGAATATGTTATTTAACATTTTCTTTACTAATATACAAAATGGTGTGTATCATGTACTTGAGAGAAATGCATGAGATAATGTATGTAAGTAGCATAGAGATGGGTCCAACAGTGCTCAAAAAAATTTAACTTGTCCTTTACTTTTAAAATGCTATAACATAGGTCAAAGGGTGCAAAGATTAGCACAAATAAATCTAGAATCTAATGTACCATATGAGGACTATATAGTTAAGATTATTTGGTATGACAAAAATTTATCAATACAGTAGATTTAAGGTACTTTTATCATACACACAAAAAAATAATTAAAGGTAACCATATGAGATGATAGATATGCTAATTTGCATGACTGTGGTAATCATTTCAATATGTACATCAGAACATCAACTTGCACAACTTAAATGTGTGTGATAAAAACTAAAATGGCATACATTTTAAAAAGGCAACATTCAAAGAGATTGGAATTTAATGCAATTAAGAGATCAGTTAAACTGACTGGCTATTATTTCCATTAAAAGCCTGGCTGTTCTCTTGTTCAAAAAGATTATGAGAATTCATATTTTAGCATAGAAAATCTGCCCAATATATGTTACTTAAGTAACTTTAATTTCAATTTTAAAAGACAGTGCTATTATCTGGACGCGGTGGTGCATGCCTGTAATCCCAGTACTTTGAGAGCCTGAGACAGGATAATCCCAAATTCAAAGCCAGCCTCAGCAATGGTAAGGTGCTAAGCAACTCAGTGAGACCCTGTCTCTAAGTAAAACACAAAATAGGACTGGGCTTCAATCCCCATTACCAAAACAACAAAAAAAAAAGGCAATGCTATTTAAATCTAAAACATCATTGACATTATATTGCTCTACATAATTGCATGTATACATAGAACAACCAGGTTGACAAATTCAAAAGTGATTATTGCCATTCAACAATGAAAATAACCTAAAGATAGAAATACAAACTGCAGATTTCTTGTGAGTCTTTTACAAGCAAAGATCACTCCTCACATTTTACTGATAAGAAACTGAAATTATGAAGATGTCACAATTACCTAGAAGGTAGAAACTGATTCAACAAAGGTGACTGGGAAAACAAATACGTTTTTAATTTCTATTCTTATCCTCTAATATTGCTTACATCTGAAAATTACTGCTGCCAAATTAAATGGTTTGCAAATAGCGGTTCTAGCACTACAAATTAGCATATATTCAATGTTAATTCATCAATTCTAGCTTTGAAGGATCACAAATGAGGATGATAAAAGCAGATGTCTGGCATATGGCAACAGATGGGTAACCACATTTCTGAAAAGCTACTGGGAATAGCCTGGTCCACTTTTCTTAATTCCCATCAAGGAAGGTGCAAAGGATGGCAAAGAAAACAATGTAGGCAAATGAAGATTTAATTGGGTCCTAATTTTCCCACAGTTTTTAAGTGTCCTATTAAAATATGAAACTTCCAGTTTGGAAGTATGTTTCATGTCACAGTGTTTTCTATACCCAGGTAGAAAAATCCATAAACAAAAGCCAAAAAACTATAGGTAAAATCTCATAATATCACTGGCAAAATATGGCTTCTGGTGGCAAGAATTATTGGAGCAGATGGTACATGATGAATTCATTAGGATATGTCTAGACACCAGGTTTCTAATAGCAAGATTTACTATTCTTTCTCATATGATGCGTTATCCTAATGCTGCATTAAAAATTTCACCTATGGAACATTTACAATTTTACATTATAATTACACATGCCTTTGATTACCAGTTAGAAATAAGAATGATGCTTATGTTAGAACTTGGACTCAATATCTACAAAACACTGCAGAGATATCTTCAGATAGGATACTGTATCACAGAACTAACATCTAAATTCATGTTCATTTTTAAGGAATATTTCATTATAATCTGGAGGTTATCCTATAAATATAATGCATAAACTCATAAAATACAAATGAAAACAAAAATTATATTCACACATCTGTCAAACTAATAGCTGAATACTATTGGCTATAACTATCATATAATTAGCAATTCATTCCTTCGTTACAAATTTTCTAAATAAGGCTCTGTTGGGTTAATCTGAAATCTCTCTCATAATGCAAAAATATAATTTATATGAATAAAGTAATTAAAGAATTTTCTGAATTCAAGTAAAACTCAAAACCTTTTCTTAAATTATAACAGAAAAAAAATGTCTGTCTTAACAATAAAAGCTCAAACTTTGGCATAAACTATCAATAGAATTTTAGATGATTTTATACTAATCAAAATCTTTGTGGATGAAGTTTTAAAACTATAATCTATATTGTACCTAGACCCCTTGGAAAGTAGTAAAACAGCCTATTTTTCCTTCTCCAATGTATATCCCTTGATTCAGGAACACAGGTTTTGCCAGCAACTAAAACTTGATATTCATTTCTCCTAACATTGTATATGCACTTTTATAAAGTGGCCAGAATGTGATTCCAATTGCTACTCTTCACTAATAGCAGTAGCATCTTTCTAGGCTGATTTTGCAATTATCAGAGTTCCCTTCTCAGGAAGTAGGATAAGGAGTAGCTGATAGTGGTGCATTGAATTCTGGAAAATAAGTATTGTTCTCATTAGTAAAGCCCTCTAATTGATGGCAGAAATGTGAAGAGTTCTGGTAGTCATGCATTTCAGAGGTAGTGGATGTTTTTGTTGTTGAGTAGTATGCTGTTTTAAATTTTTTTATTGTTTTTGTCTTGTAATCCCACATGGAAAGTTTTAACTAACTGAAGTTGACTTTCATAGTGACAGTAAAGAACCCTAATAATAATAATAGCAATGGAATAATCAATAATAGGTAGCCCTTAATAAAACTTTAGGGCAAGACATTAGAATAAATACCTTAGTTTCTTTCACTCAATCTTAATAAAACCCCTAAATCATTTTCTTCAGACTACTCAAGAAAAGCTGCACTACTTGGAAGTGATGGGACTGGGATTCAGGCCTAGATCACCTGGCTCTGAAGCCTGAATGCTCAACCTGCTTCCTTGCCCCCATGCAAGAACTCAGAATTCATGCACTTTTAAAAAATGACTAGAATAGTAAGTCTAACAAAAGAAATGTAAATCACAAATTGGAAAATCATATTGTAAAATTAGAAAATAAAGGCATTTATTCCTTAACCTAGGAATTATTATGAAAATGACCTGAAATGTAGAATAGATATTCACCACAGCAAAATAAAAGAAACAAGTTAAGCTTCCAATATTAAAGAAATGTACATACAGTAGAATATTTTTCAGATAAAACAAATTGAATTTAGGAAAAATCACATAGGAAAAATCTTATAATACAATGTCAAACAGAGAAGCAGGCTGTACACAGAATAATATCTAAGTAACAAATTGTAACTGCAACAGCACAAAAGAAAATTTTATGGACAAAAATTTGACTAAAATAAATGTTGATGATAATGGGCTCTGGGCACTACCATCATGCCCCCCCTTGTTAAATTTTGTGAACTTTCCCAAATATTTATCAGAAGCATATATTATATTTTAATCAGAAAAGATCTTTAATTCCAAAATAAATCAAACCATCATAAACATAGAGAATTAAATAAATGTGAAATTATGGATAAATGTCATTTTTTGTATAGAAAACTTCAATGGTAATAAACCAACTTTAATTTATTGAGTCATAATATGAAATCATAAAATCTATTTAATACTGAAATTATATCTGCTAGGGAAAAACAGACATTTTTTGAAATATTTATATCTTATACAAGATGAATGTTTTTGCTCTTTCTATTCTTGTTCCAAAAATATTTCTGTCATTATTTTGTTTTACTGCATATTTTCATTCCTCAGTAATCAACAGTGTGTTTTCTTGTTTATTACTAGTTCAAAAGTACAACATCCTTTAAGGATCCTATAATATAAAACACATGGAAATTGTTTGGTTCTCAAGAAAAGAGCCATGTTAAAAAAAAAAAAAAGAATAAACATGCTATAGCAAACCAACTTTAAGTAAATTCCCTGAAATAAGGACTGCAATTGGTCCTTATTGACTATTAAATCATATCATATTTGAACTTCTTAGCTTGCATTCAGTGTTCTCTAATAACTGTAATTATTTTGACTTTTTAATTTTGTTTTCATTAATTCCAACACAACTACAGTATATATCTCAGTCATTTTTGTTAGTTTCCTAGACAATCCATGCTTATGCTTATCACTACCCCAGAATTTGCTCAAGCTATTTAAGCAACTTACCCTTCTCTTTAATCACTTCTACTGTTAATCTTATCTCTTATCACTTTGTCAAAGGGCTAGTCTATAAAATTAATGAGTTCATTTACTATTAATTTATTCCCCCAGTGCTGAGCTCTTATACTGTGTTAAATCCTAGAGATAAAATAAACCGGGTGTGGTTCCAGCTACCAGAGTAGCAATCCCCCTAGCTACCGAGGGATATAAAAAAGCAAAATAATAAACAAATATATAACCAAAGGTAAACAAAAAGGAATCGGTGGTTTGATCTGAAGGGTAATAAGGATACATTGAGTATGGGAGACAGAGGGGGGGGGAGGAAGAAATAGCCAGGCAAAAGGAATAGCTGCTACAAATGGTAAGAGACAGAAGTATATAGGTGAGTCTGAGCTGAGGCTTAGGTCAGCATGCAAATGACTAGCTTCCTGGCATGGATTTACTTAAGTGATTAAGAATTAATTTATTTTTTATAAAATTACATTTTATGACAGATGATGGGATTGTGAGATTGGAATTGTCAGTACCATGGAGATTAAATTGCTTTAGTTGTAACCTCACGTCTTAACCTACCTGATTGATTTAGAGATATCCTAAAATCATGTCTTCAACTTTATTTGTATTCCCTCTCAGGCTTATCAAAGGAGTGGGGTATTGTTGATGCTTAAAAAAATATGTGTTGTATCCATTTGATACCTATTATAGACACATTTCTACAAGCAGAGATGGTGAACAATATCCAGTGTAGATATTTATGCAGTCAAATGTTGTGCAGCTGAGAATTTCCATCTGTCCCTGAAGCCCAACAAGAAGTGAGGATTTAGAAATATGTATATTTACTGTAGATTTCCATCATCAGTGTTTAATTAGAATGAACAAGATATTTGTCTGGGGCAAAATTAATTTTACATGGAAGTTCATAGAGATGGCAAATAGATTCCTGTTAGACTCATTCCCAAGTGTATGAACCAAATTGACGTTCTCATCATATCCTTAAATCGTTTTGTTTGTTCTCAGAAGAGCCAGTGCACTTGAGTAGCTCCAAATTCTGTTTACGAAAGAGCATTGGGGAATTTTCATGTGGAGGATAACTTTTTCAAGTTATTTGATCTATTGACACAAAATCAGCTCAATGATGTTTAAAAAGAAGTCATGGTACATTCCTCCTTAAGAACTGGGTGAAATCCAAATAGAATCAATTTGTCTTAAGACTGAATGCAAACAAAAATGAACCAACACTTATTGTTATGAAACTACTGAGCATACCCAGTAATGAAGCCTGAACTTTTGGAATTAAAGTATAAATGGAAATACATTTCCTGTATTTATATTGGCTGTTCCATGACACCTGGAACAACCAGTTTGGGAAGTGGGAAAGCTGGCCTCATCTTTATCAACTGTGGGATCATTCAATCTCTGTGTCTCCATTTTCAGTTCAGCAATGTGAGCATTTGATTATCACTCCTAAGAGACTTAATTAAGGCTTAGTAGTTTTTAATAAAAGAGTGTTACAGATGTTAATTATTTTGGCTACTTGCTTATTAATACCAATGAAGCAAGATGGTGGAGCTATGATTATTTAAGAACGGCTAATACAGAAAGCTGCAGCTATTTGTGTTCGGTCTTACTCTTTATTTATTGACTATCATGACCATATTCTGAGCTCATTTTATTAAACAAATAAATAAAAATGGTTTGTTCTGTCACCACCCTTCCAAGCATGTTCATTTTTCCATGTCTTGTTCTAGGTAAAGCTGTTATTCACTGAAGAGATTTCTTTGTATTATCACTACAAAGAATACCCTTGGCAATAGGTTTTTCACTGTGTCTTTAATATAGTACACAACAGTCATTAAATCTTCTCAGATTTTTTGACCTCAGCATGACTGAATGCACATAAAATTTCAACTTTAGTAGAGAGGAATTAGTCAATTGCTTCATTGAATAAATTTCCCACCTTCCATGAAACTGTTCTCTTATAATTCTACTTGTAAATGTAAATTATAGCATTGTTGGAAAGGAGAAAAATGAAAAAATCCTGGCCACTGAGTAAACAAACAAATCCAAACTTGCCTGGTAGGAAATACAGGATATACATCGAACTCTACAGGGTCAAGGTCATGGACAACAAAAAGATACACTGTTCAGAATCAATTTGACTAAGTGAAAACCTACATAGTATCAATATATGCAGTTAAGAAAAGAGTCCTGGGGCTGGGATTGTAGCTCAGCGGTAGAGAGCTTGCCTCGCATGCGTGAGGCCCTGGGTTCGATCCTCAGCACCACATATAAAACAATAAAATAAAGACATTGTGTCCATCAGCAACTAAAAAAATATTTAAAAAAAGAAAAAAAGAAAAGAGTCCTGTTTTACATTAAGCACAGTGGTGAATAAACAAGATGTTATTTCCCTATGGTGTGAGATTATCCTGAAGCAAGGTGCATATCGGTAGCTACGGCAATAATTTAATAATATCCCAGGCTACTGAAGAATGATGATTGAAGGAAGGAGGATACAACAGAGGGGGATATTTCAAAAGCCACTTCTAAATTTAGAAGTTAGATCTCTATTAAGACAACATGTAATAGGGGTCAGTGAGTATAAATCCAATATCTGCAAAAATAGTCCTTGTCATATTCTAATTCATTTTATCCCATTGGCAAACATACACATATAAGGACCATAAATCTCTTACTTATCCTGACTTTCCTTTCACATATTTATCCCATCATTTTCAAAATAATTTTTAGAAATGTCCAAAAAAGGAATAATTGGAACAAGCACTGCATTACAATGAAAACACAAAAGCAAATTCTAAAAATGAAATAGTAAACTCAAAGTTAAGAAATAGAAACAATATAAAAGTTAAAAAAATTTATTTCATTTCTTAGAGTTGTCAGGAGCACAGTTCCTGACAAACATAATTATAACTAGATTAGAAAAAAATTAAGTGGGTAGTGTTTAATCCAATATATAGATTTTATTGTTAAATATAATCTCCAATGTAATTTGCTTGAATTTTAAAAATAAAATTGATATAACTTACGGCAATAGTGATGGTATAGCTTGATATATTCATTCCCTGGCCAAGCAACTACTATACAGAATACTATATAAGGCAAAAGGCTTTTATTAAGCCACTTATAGTGGACTAAAACTTGATTTTAGCAAATAAATGCTACAAACATTGTAGTGAAATGAATGCTGTATTTATCACATGATTATTGTAATCTTATGACTTTAGAACTGAGAAAAGAAGATATAAATCCAAGTGCTTATACAGTGCAAAATAATGACTCACAGGAGAAATCTTTTTGAGATAAAAATGTCAACAAATTCTTACTTTTTCCTTTGTTGTTCTCTTTCTTTTTTCTTCACCTAATAAAATGGACTCTCAGAATATTTGCTCTGCTTAAATATTATAAAGCAATAGTAATTCATCTAACATTTGAATTATATTTGCTTAACACCATGTATGGAACAATTTGGTTATTATTATTGGAACAATTTGGTTATTAATAACAATTTGGTTATTATTTCTTACTTTCATATAAATCAGAAGCTCCAAAGCAGAAGGAGAGGAGACAATGGTGAGGAGTATTTGGTGAGGAGAAAATTTCTGGCATTAAGCCAGGAAGAAGGTGAGAAATTGAGGACATGTTTCTCATTGCCTCTACTATGTTTCAGGTTAACTTACTTATATTATCTAACTGAATACTAGCCATAAGTGGCTGCAAGGTGACAACTGGAAGTGTTCTGTTGAAAAATGTTCTCAGGATAGGTCTGAACACAGTAGGAAAAAGTGATGTAAGTCATCAGTTGTGACATTAACTGTGTGATAATGTACATAGGAGGGAAGAAAGACAACATTTTTGTGTAACCTGTAATTATTCTTTTTGGGTGCAGGAAAATGCTTACTGAAGTATCTAGAGGCAAAGTGATATGTCTTCAATTTTACGAAAGTTGAAGAATGTTTAAAAAGTGTGTGTGTGTGTGTGTGTTTAGAAAGATAGAGAACATGAGAAGTAAAACCTAGGGAAATCTGCGTAAGGGTCATATAATGATTTTGGGTCCAATTTTTGCAACATTTGCGTAAGGATTAAAATTATTTCAACACAAACTATTTTTTAAATTTCTGCCACATATTTGAAATTTCTCCTGTGAATGATGCAATTAAGAAAGACTGAGATTAAAAGCAACAACATCTCATGTAGTGGTGTTTCTTTGGGAAAGTGAGTATTTGAACTTTGGGAAAGTTCATATAGAGGAAAAAGAAAAATATCCAGAAGTAAACACATAAAGATACAGCTGATTGTTCAGTTGCACCACTAGAGTATTTGGTAGATATTTTTAATCTTTCTAATCTGGTCCCAAATCCAAACACCACACACATACACACACACACACACACACATAAATGGATTAATTCAATGAAACTCCTACCAATTTTAGAATTTATAATGAATGAATACCCAAGAAATAGTCTTCCTCATTCTATTCATTCACCTTATCCGTCTGGACATTATTTATGTGGTGCTCACCACAAGTTTGCTGATTGCTTCAAACACCTCAGATACAACTGGTCCATCTTGCACTGAACTTATACATTCCCAACTTTATTATGAAGGCTATGACAAGTATAGAGAGTTCACACCCCCGTGCTACCCAGGTACTAACTTAGGCTATAAAATTGAATGATTTTTTTCAGCTAAAATCATGTAGACTATGCCATGTATCAATATTTATAGTACATAGTACAGGAAATCTGGTTCTTTTTAAGTTCTTTCTTTTTGCTCTGAAACCTCAAAATCTCATCCCAAAATAGGAAAAGAGGATGGCAAAACCTAATGTGTGAGTAATATTTGTGCACTTAAGGGTGAAGAAAAACAACTACCTTTCATTTCCACACTCTGCAACACTTCTAGGAGCAATGGTCCCTGAGATTGGCACTATCTGACAGTACAGTAGATCCTGCAACTAAGAGGAAATTCTACTGCACCATTTCAAAGTGGAGAGAAAAGTTATTTTGTTTTTGAATTCAATTATCACAATAACAGAGAGCAGGAAGATGTATGAGTCTTTCATCAAGAAACTAAGTTCCAAGTGACTGGACTTGGCTGGTGGGAGGCAAAGGAGGCTTTGAGTTCTTTGTTCTGCTCCAAAAAAGGAAATGTTGCTAGTGCACTCCAAATCAAAAATGGGAAGCAGAATTAAGGTGTACTTTAATTCACACATTATACAAGCATTTAATCCTTAACTAAATGTCCAGGTGATAAGGAAGTACAAGTGTTGGTTAGTCACAGCTTCTGCCTTCAAGGTGATTATACTGTGGGAGGAAAAGATGATGAACAATATTAAAAACCAAACTGGAATATATAACCTAAAATTTGACACAAGAGTAAAGGGACAAATGAAGCCATGCTTTTACAATGTTGTCAGACTTTCACTCTGTGGAAATCTTTAGCCCCAGAGAATTATGAAAATCTTTAAAACAATAACGTGCTTTAACAGCAAAAAAATTTTTGTCAATGCATAGTATTTAGTCAGCCACAACTCATTAAGTGTCATGGTATGGCTAAAATCACTGATTTACATGATATAATTAAGCTATACTAGGTGAATCCTTGTGCATTATTTCTTAGTAATATGATTTTATCATCACATTTAAAATGGTAAAAGACTAGAGTGTGGTTTCAGATTCTTGTCCATGATTTCTGTAAAATCCTGAAAAGGGCTTTCTGTAGTATTAATCATTTCTAATCATTGTTTGATCTTGGTAAGTTCTAATTTTGTCTCCAGAAACTTATTTGAACATTTATCTGATATTTTCTATTTAATTATTTCTGGCAAGAAATATAAGGCTTTCATAAGTTTCTGTGAAGAAACTGTAGAATGGTTTGCAAATATCTGAGCTGATTTTTCAGCTTCTTAGCCTTCAAATGATGGACTTTCCATTACTGGCTTTAACCACTAAGTCAGAATGACTAAAATCCTAAGCCATCAATTGGTTATTAAATAATTTACAAAAAGGGTGGAAGTGGCCAGTTCTTACTTTGGCACTAATCACTTGAGGTGTTAATTCTGTGGAGGGATGTTCCATTCCAAATTTATTTACTCAGATGTAGTATGTGATGCAAAATAATATATACATGCCAATAATCTATTCAGAGTCATAAAATTCTAAGTTGTGATTTGAAGCAAAGTGTGTGTGTATTACATGTAATAAAAATCAATAGCAAGTATCTGTTGAACATAGAAAAATAGTTGAATCAAGAGTTTTTAACAGTCTCAATTTATAAACTATATATAAATACATATATATATAATTCTATGGCTGTAATCATAGCTGAAGGTACAGAAAAAACTGTTTACATATGTTTATAAGAATTCATAAAGAGGGCTGGGATTGTAGCTCAGCGGTAGAGCGCTTGCCTCGCATGCGTGAGGCTCTGGGTTCGATCCTCAGCACCACATACAAAGCAATAAAATAAAGACATTGTATCCATCAACAACTAAAAAATATTTTAAAAAAAAAGAATTCATAAAGAATTACTTAGTAACCAACTGTAGGGAACATAAATTGGAAAAGGGAATGGAAGAAGCTTAATTTCCACTTAAGATCTTTCTATACTGCTTGTTTTAGCAACAGTGTGTATCATTTTAATAATAATTTTTAAATTTTATGAAGTTAAGCAAAAACCTAGAAACAAAGTTACCTTCACACTTATAAGAAGCTAATAGCAGCTATTTATGATTACATTCTCACCAGGGAATTCCAGATGGTTCTCTCAATACAGTATCTTGGAAAACTGAACTTTGTTACCTGGAGGGGCCAACTTCCTTCTCAGTTTTGTTCTCAAGCTTTGCTTGGTTGGCAAACAATAAGTTTACACAGACAAGTTCAGATAAATGTCTTTTGCCCAAAACATCACAAAAAATGTTTGTATATTAGTTTTCCCTGGCAATCACTGACTCATACCAGATGTATCTCACTATTTTGGACACTGGTGTTAAAACCTTTTTAATGAGTTTACTGAGGTGGGTATTAACATAGCAACAATTTCATTTTGCTCACCAACTATATGGAAAATGAGAAGACTTAATTCTATCTCACTTCAGTTGTCCTAACTTACAATACCAAAGAAAAAAATATACAGTTTTAATTATGAGATAATTAACATTATTAATTCATAAAAAAGCAAGCAAATTATCCAGGAAATGTTTCTTGAAAACTAAAAATTAAAAGCAATCTGAAGTTGACAGTAAAGGGTATATACTGGTGAGTGCAGTGTGCCCCCTAGAACTGAGAAATGACAGAAACAATTATCTTCTGAAAATCCAAAACCAATGCATCAGAGATCAAGGATGAACTCACCCTTTAAAATGGTTTAATGTGATCAACTCCTGATTGATGGAATTAACCTTTTGAAGAAAAAACGTGTAGGATATTAGTTGTTTCTCCAGTTGTAGAATCAACTTTCTGATGATGTCTGACATCTAGGAAGATAATTTGTCTTGTTATCATGTGCCTCCCAAAGTCTGAACAGTCTAAGATCCTGTTGAACCATGAAGACTGAAGGTACACTATATTCCTGGGTGGCCATTCTGCCCTTTTTATGTGATAAATATTACTTTGTGCCATGTTAGCATCTGTTCCAATTTTAGAGTTTTGATAAATACTCTTTTTATCAGTAGAAAACTTAATAATGTTAGGTTAAAATACTACATGATTGAAAAAAATGTACATTCCAATTTGAAAGGTTTTTTCCCCCTTGTGGATGAAGGAATTAAGTATTCTGTTTAAGTTTTGTATGGTATCTATGAAAAAAATCTACTTTACAATATAAATATTAATGGATAATCTCTTATTATAAAGGTGAAATAATTACATTTTCACATTGTATAAGAGACATGATAGAATATGATAAAAACTGAATAGCCAAAAACTTCTTAAGCCCTACCAAGAACTATTTTATGTTACATAACACCCCATAGTGCTTATTTCATAAATAGGCAAGGAGTGATAATGAAATGACATAATACATGCAAATTATTTAGAATACTAAGTGGTCTATTATAATCATCAAAAAAGTCAGATAATATAATAATGTCAAATAAAGAAAATAAAATACAAACACACCAACATTTAAATGCATTCGTGCATATACAGAGAGAAAAAGATATCAAAAACTATCTGAGAGGATTCACATCAAACTGTCAGTAGGAGTTTCCTTTGGAATACAGAGTAAGATGGGAAGCATAGCATCGGAAAATTGGGGCTTTTTCTCCTTTTTACCATACACGTCTGTATTTTTGGAAGTTTTACAATGAGAAAGAACATATTTTTAAAGAAGGAAATAATCTTTTTAAAACAATGCCAAGAGATATGGCATTGACAGATGTGATATAAAATTATTGTAAAAATGTTCCTTTAGAGAAGATGGGTATACTACATGGTGTGTGGATATAGTGTAATTTGGAAACAATTTGGATCCAGTGTGTAGCCAGACCCATGATGGTCTCTGAATGAAGGCTGGGAGTCAATCATAGATCCTTCATTTATGCTGACTTTATCAAGTTACTTAACCTGTTTGAGTCATAGTGTCCTTGTCCATAAAATGAACATGAGAAATTGCTATATATAAACATCCCAGCACAAAGTTTAGCCCCCTTTTTAAAAGAAAAAAATCTTCAGATTTTATTTTGAAGTCTGCTAAGACTTTTGAAGTGCACAACTGAAAATATAATCTTGTTTGTCCTTGTGAATTCTATAAGGACAGTTTGAATCTATGCATTTCACCCATACATCTAGAAAGGCACAACAGAGTGCTGGGCAACTAATGTCATTTCTACCAATGGAAAGCTACTGAAACTAAGTCATGAACACTACTGAGCTCCACTTTTGAGCTCTGAGCATTGGACTAGTCAGAGCAGGAAGTTCTTCATTAGTGGCTCTTGTGGAGTATTTATGGAAATTTTAGCGATAGTGGTAAAAGGGAAAGGGAACCAACTAGCTTTTGTCATCTAACTCTTGAGAGTTCCCAGTCAGAAGCTTTATTTAGTACTTGTCCCTCCTGGGAAGGCTTATAGTAAATACCATACACTATAGCATGTTAAATGTTTAGAAATTCTAGAAAAAGAGCATATGCATACATTTAATTCTGGGTGTCAACATGAGTGTTGAGGTTCACAGAAAGCTGAAAAGTGATAGATCATAAGGGCATAGTTAAAACCTCAGATCTCAACCTCAACCTGGCCCATCCCCTTACTATCTTAAGCATTTACTTTGATAAACTTCGAGGTTCAACTATAAAATTGTTGTGAACATTACACAACAATGTAATGACAAGAATATTTTAAGTCTTCAGTAGGATAATACATGCACAATGTTAAGCTAATAGTTTTAAGGTTTCAACAGGATGATACATACAAAGCGTTTAACTAATAGTATGTCCTACACACTCTGGTCCTGTCCTTGAACAGGGCAGTATGGCTTTGGCTGCGTCACTTGAATAGAAGATAGTTCTTTTCTGTCAGAAAATGTTCTTCATGTGTGTGCCAGTCATTCCAACATACATTCCTAGGTACAGGACGAGACTATAACTTTTTGAAAGTTCAATGTTTCTGAGTTATGTATAAGTCCTCTAAATTATGTCTGGGTTTCTAATAAAGTGACATGACAGCATTTGTTTGCCCTGCTGTTAATCTGTGACCCACTGATTAAGGAAATATGTTTCAACAAGATGTATTTGTTAGGTTAAGTAAGTATATTAACATTCTGTGGGCAAAATGGCAGAAGCCGCCACTGTTTAGGGATCAGCTTCTTCATTTCCTTGATGTCTTTATCATTAATATGAAGCCCTTACTTTGTATAGTTACTATCACTTTTATTTTTGTAGTAGACACTTTCCCTGTGAGAGATCTCCTCAATTATATCTGTTTTTCTCAACACTTATATCTTATGTCTGTTTTGGCTTCAGGCACCTGCTGACATGTTGGTTTGTAACCTTTCTCTGGTTAAATTATATTCCCATGTTATCATTTTGGCTATCTTGGGAACTCATCAAGGAAGATAACTTCCACTTTCCAGCTTCTACTTCAGGGTATCTAAAGGATAAAAATCTCCTAGATTAATTTGAAGTATGCCCAAAGCAATGTGAAGTTAATTTAATTAAAACATTTTTTAGAGAATTTAAAAATGATTTTCATTTTTCCTTTTTATTACAAAAGTGAACAAGTATTTAAAACAAGGGGGGAAACATGGAAAACATCAATAAGAGAGTGTCACTAAAACTAAAATATAAGTATACCATTTTCAGGAATTTTAACATTTATATTTATGTTTTTCTATTATAATTTGTGTACTTTCCCTGCATATATGTGTGTTTTTATCTTGTCCTGGGTGTTGCTTAGAGAACTGTATTAAAACAGATAAATCATCAGGTGAGATATTTGACTACTTTAATAGTAAGAAAGGATAAGTAACTAGTTTGAGATTTCTTATTCATCACTATTATTCAACTACTGTACAAATATTGCCTCAAATAAGAAAATCAGGACACAGTACCTTCTAACCAATTTTCATAATGGCACTGTACTATCTTAACATTGGTAAACCACTTGTACACAATTCAGAAGTGACTAGAATCCAGAATGTAGCAACAATAGGTGGATATTCTGAAGTCATTGTCTAGGAAGACAAATTTGGCAGGTTACATTAAACCCCTTCTAATTTTAATTTCCTATATTTTACTGATTACCTTCATAATCTTATTCATTTCAAACTTCCTCCGGAGTAAACTGATGAAAGTAAATTTCACTCTCAAACAAGAAGTATGATATAGAAATAGCACTGAAACCTTTTGAATTTCTTGTAAAAGAAGATACAATATAAAATTGATTATACATTGAAAGAGATTTTGGTAGAGAGTACTTACATTTATTGGAAAAAGGTTTTGGGTATTATGAGATTTTTAAAACAGAGTAATATTTAATAATCAATATTAAATTCCATTTTTAAGAAGATTTTTCAAAATAAGTCTTCCCTATTCAATGGAAGGAAAACTCCAAATGTAGGACCTCACCATTTTGTTCTACAACCCCAGGTCAGAGGCAGGCTTGACACACAGTAGGAGCTTAATAACTACTATTGATTACTGGATGAATCCAAATATTAAACAAACTGTGCCACACATCCTAAGGGCTTGTTTTGGTGAGTCCCTTTGCACTTCATTGGATTTTGAGATAGTACAGATTTATAAGAGAAATACTTTATTTTGAAGATAAATAATTGGAATACACACTGGCATGGGGAAAAATCATAATATGGAGTCAGATGATATGACTTCAAGTTGTGTTTTTGTTCCCTTATTAGCTATGTAACCTTGTCCTGCTTTCTCAACCATTCTCTAGGACACAATAATCTCCTTCAAAAAATGTGGGTGAAAATACCTCCTCTTTCCTAGTTTCCTTAAGCTCAAATGGTATGACAGACATAAAAGTGAACTTTAACAGTAGCGAACAAATATTATTGGTCAGACTTGTGTAAGAGGCTCAATCCTATTTTCAATTTCATAATAAATTTCCTGTGTATGCCTTTGCCTTTGTTTATTGTATTGTCAAATTCCCTTATCTTTAAATTTAAATTTGCACTGGGAATATTTGTTCCCTCCCAAAAGCATCCTGAACGTTAACCTTGAATTGGCCTACTGTATCATACATACATATATGGCCACAAGTTTTCTTTTCCATTGTTTTCCATCCCATACCTTCTATTATTTATCACACTATTTGTGTTGTCAATAAGTGTTTCAGCATGAAGAAGTTTGGCCACAGAAAAGTTTCTCATTCCTCTTCAAACTCTTTGTCAACTCGTTTGCTTTACAACTCATCTCACAGATATTTAAATACAGTGACTATAACATCATACACAAGAATTAGGGAAATTATCCAGAAAAACATAAAAAGAGGTGAGAGACATAATGATGAAATCATATGTATATAAAGAACCTTAAGTGTTGTGACTAACTCCCTGCAAGTGTATATTGTACCATGTCATTGGTATACGCATCCATTCTGATTGGAAAAAAAAAAAAAGTCTTAATTCCTGGGCATCTCTGGGAAAGTTGCACATAGCTAAGGTGTTTTAGGAAAGAGTTCTGAGGGCAGGCCCAAAGCCTAATAATTCCACACCATCCAGAAGAAAAATGTGTCAACAAGTCAATATAATGAGAATAGGATATGAGTTCACACATAATACTAAGGAAGTTAACACAGTGTCCATGGAATAGCAAAGAAAAGAATATAGAATGATTAAGAGGTTGTAGTACAACTCTAGTTCTCTAACTTCTCTACTGGAGGATGCTAGGAGGAGATAGAAAGAACTGCAGAACTACATCTGTTCAGTGTCTATAACAAAACTTCCAACTCTTTGTAATAATAAATGTTGTTTTACAATTGTGCTGAAGCTGAGGTTTTTAGCACACACAGAGTGGATGGAATGGTCTTTTTGGCAAAGGAATATACCTTTTTCAATCCCCTCTTTCTAAACTCAAATAGCTTGGGAACTTTGCTAAATGAAGAACTTTATAAGAGTATTATCACAAAAACATCTGTTTTGGTATCAATTCTTGTAAGTTTATAGAAAAATGAAGTTTCACATACAAAATATAATGAATATTAAACTTAGCAATCTGTTGCTGTGTCTATTTGGTTTTTTTTAATTATTAACATACCATATTATACATGTCAGATTTGGTTTGAGTAAATAGATTTTTATCTACTTTGAAATTTTCACTAAGAAACATACATTTTAGAAGATACCCTTAATTAAAAATAACAAGATTTTTGCCTTTATCCTATGTAATTCTTCAACATACTTGCTTTGACATACTACAAATAATCAATAACCAATGAGAATCCTTAATAGATAAGCTCCTTGACTTTTTCATTTTGCATTTTCAGCACACAGTTAATTATCAGGATATAGTAAATGTTTAATAAATACTTATTGAATGACTAATATTTATAACTTCTGTATGTGTATTTAGGCAGTGAAATATAAATATAGTAATAAATTCCTATGCAGTGCATGGTATACAAATAAATACGTACATATATTCACATGTAGATGTCAGTATAAATAAATGTACATATATTCACATATTCATTTTCAACATGTTAAACATTCCAGGTAGGAAGATAATGGAGACTTGAGACCCTAAAAACTTAAGTCCTTAAGTTGGCCAGCCTTAAAGACCTAGTGAGTGGTTTATGAGAGATGTTTTAGTATTCTAACACAGGCCATGAGCTTTGAAGATTGACTTTTTGCACCGACATATTTGCCAAGATTACTTTATGCTTGTAATTTAATCCTTCTGGGGTTTTCTACTACAGAAAGAAGTGCTAGGAAACTTTTTAAATGCAAATCGCCCAAAGACCAGGTCATTTTTGTTGGAAATCCTTCTCATCATCCCCTGGATGACAGAGGTCCACTGTTGAAACCTTTGTCCTCTGCAAGCTGGTAAAAAATGCTGTTGACTCGTGGTCATTTCCTTCAGAGGATTTAGTAAGAGAATTTCCTTCAATCAATTCATCACTGTAAAAATAAACTGAGGTATAGAGACTCGCCCAAGAGCTCAAGACAAGTAAATAAATGTTTTAGTCTAAGTACATCCGGAATAACAAGCATTCTCAGACCTTGTACTTGTTCCATTGTCCTATTCTTAGGCCAACGTTTGCAAACAGCAGAGAAAACAATTGCAGATTGAGGGCTGAGGGAGAAGGGTTGGAGGTGGTCATTAGCAAATCCCTGGGCCTGGTGATCACCTGCTTTCCTGGATCAAAACAGTGAAACAATCTATTCATAAGCACATCAAGTACGAGTGGGCCACTGTTTAAAGAACCAGCTGTGGAGAACATGCTCCACAGTGGCCTTGCTTGAAACAGCTGCAGCTGCATTAAGGGGGGCGGGGGCGGGGACGGAGGTGGAGGCGGTGCGGTACCGGTGGAAGAGTAAGCCTTGAGGAAGGTTGCAAGGACCCCGCCACGCCACCTCTCGGCAAGCCGGGAAGCATTTTTGCAGAAGTGCATTGGACTGAGCCACCTTTTGAACCTATCTCAAAGTGTAAAGACACATAGTAGGCCCCAGATGGATGCAGTGACTGCAAACCTTCTGTTGGCTGGTGCCTGGGAAGCTGGGCTGGCAACTACACAGCCACAGCTGGTCGTAATGAATCGGCACTATCAGAAAGTACATAGAGTAGAGCAGACTGCTGTTGTAGCAAACCATGACCGAGCAAAGTCCGTGGTAAACAAGCTTCCCAGTAACTGCCTCCGGACGCGCGCCCCCTGCGTGCTTCTGAACCCCGCACTTCCCACGCTCCCGGTACTGTGCTCCGCAGCCCTTGATGGCCTCTCTCTGGCCCCATCCTCTGATTACCCTATCTCTCCAGCCGGGCCCGCACCCCGGTGGCTGGAGCATCACACTCACCATCTCTTGCCTGAGGAGGTGAAGCTTGGTTTCCAGCCTTTCCAGGGCGCTGGAGTGGCTACGTCGTGGGGAGCCAGAGGTTGGGGAGGACGAAGAGGAGGACGTTAAGGAGGGAGGCAAGCTGCAGCAGCTGCTGCTGCTACTGCAGCAACCGCCGCCGCCGCCGCAGCTCCTCCCGCAGGGGTCTCTATCCCTTTCCCCGGGAGCCAGCTCCTCCCCGCGGAGCGAGCGCACTAGGCTCTCGGGTACTTTGCGTCCCAGCTTCAGCTCGATGTCTCTGAGGTCTGGCAGCGGGCCGTCTTCCATGACTTCTCGAGAACGGTGACAATGGTGCTAAAATGCAGCGGAGGAGAGCCAGCCACGGCCTCGGAGCCTGCCGCAAGATCAGTGGACCCTTCTCGGCGCCCGGGTCTTTATTCTCCACGGACAGAGGGCATGGTCCGCTCCATGACCGCCAAGGCAGTGCTAACCCTGAAATCCGCACAGGACGCGGCAGGTCGCAGCTGCAGTTCCCTGGCTGTGCGACTCCTCCGACACTTCCTAAGGTTATCGAGATCGCCTCATTCTCTTCCTTTCTGGCCACCCTACTGCAGAGTTGAGTTAATTGATATTGCAGAGAGGGAGGAAAAGCAGGTTACTAGAGACGAAAGAAATAAGAAGGAAACGAAATCTGTTTTAGCTTTATGGGAAATTTTTCACATTATGAAACTGTCCGTTTGCATCCCTGCGCCGTTCACTGAGTGCCCATCTGGCTCCACGCGACACAAAATAATGATGTGGCCACGCTCCTGGATCGTTTCATTTTCCAGCCATATGTCTCCAAGCTTTCGGGATATCCTGGATAGTCAGAAATAATCTCTGGTCATTGAAAGAAGTCAATCGGTCGTTTCTTTCCGTGGCATGAACGCGTTAAAAAAGAGATAGTTGGCTTAGCAGAACTTTGACCGCTCTCTTGATTCTGCAGAAATGCCCTCTTTCCATTTAGGCTGTTTGAACCAAGTCATTGTGTTTCTCCAAGCCTCGAAACTTTAAACTCCACTGGCAGGTGGACCAAACCAGGGCCAACCCTTGTACCGTATATCACAGACTAGAAGAGCAACAGAAATTTTCGTAACCTCTCTGCTAGGAGCAGAGTTTGAACGTTTTCTGCTGTACTTAGGAGAACCCGTATTAGGGAATTAGATATTCCATTTTCCCGGCCAAAACGTCTGGTAGCTACGACCTTTAAAATAATTTTTAAATATTAGAGGCAGAAGAATAACTTTGGTGTTACTTCCTATTCCTGGCTTACTAAAACCAAACATTATTTAATTTTAGAAGTCTTTCCTAATCATTTTACACTAATCAGGAAAATGAAGAGACTTAACCAAAAGTTCAAAGAAAAATGTACAACTCCAAATAATTATCTCACTAAAATTACGGAATATCACCGCAACTGAGGTTAAAAAAAAAAAAAAACCGTTCAGAATAATTTATATGATCACTGAGAGAGCAGTGAATTTTAAAAGGGGGCTATTGCTGAGATACTTTTACTCTAATTATGGAAGAAAAACATATTGCGCATAGCTAGGGGAAAATTTTGTCTTCTGTAATTTTCAACTTCTTAGAGGAAACTCTAGTTGTGCAAAATTTTAAGATACTTCGATTAAGTAAATTATTATAAGCGAAATAGGATTGATTCAGCATTGAGTTTGTGACAATGATCTTCAAGTAGAAGATACTATTTTCAATCTATTAAACTACAATTTTTTTTATTCACACATTTCACAATTTAGCCCCCTCTATTTCTGGGACAAATAAGTATTTGTGTTCATGGTACCCCTAGAACACAATTTCTAGAGACATCACTCAGATTTTACATTGGTAAGAACATTGGTAGATACATCACTGGGTTTGTTTTTAGTCACAGTCTTATCTAGAAAACTTCTAAAGAGAGGAACTAGGCCTTCTGAATGAATAGGTCATAGGAGAAAGTTACTGAATTCTCTTGTCAACATTCCAGAAATCTGTATGTTATTTCTTTCTCTTAAAAGGAAATGAAGAAAACAGTTGTAAGTTAGGTGGACCATTTCAAAGTTAGAACCACCATTTATGGAATAAAAAGGGGAACAAGACTAAATCTCAACTTACTGATAAAACTACCTGTTTTGTCCTATATTTGGAAAACCACAAGTTCATTGCATAAGAATTGCAGTGTGACATGTAATTATGGAGGGTTTATATTTCAGTCAAGATAAGTTTTTTCTTAATTATAAAACTCTTATGAAATTCAGTGTAAAGAAAAGCAGCTTACAGATACAATATTTAGCTTGAACTTGGTCAATAAAAATTTTGTTAAATTATTATTGACATAATGTAAAATAATGAATACCTCTTTTGCTACACTACAGTCTTTTAAAAAAATTTTAGATGTCGAAGGACCTTTATTTTATGCATTTATTTATATGTGGTGCTGAGAATTGAACTCAGTGCCTCACACATGCTAGGCAAGTGCTCTACCACTGAGCCACAACCCCAGCCCCCATACCACAGGTTTTGATGTTAAAGATGTCTCAAAAATGAATGCTTTTTTTTCTTCCTTTTAAAGTAAGTCAACAGAAAAAACTCCAATAGTAAAAGTGTGGTATGTATGTAAAGTAACATTTGTTTTCCAATGAAATATAGACGCAGCATAAATTTAAACTCTTAATTATGTTAAGCATTTAAAAATTTCTCAATTTAATGCTTTATTATATGTTAGTTTAAAATAGAGATATTTTGAATGCTAGTTTAGCTACTTTTTAGAACATATTAGAATCACAGAACTTTTATTAGGCCTATAATTCATTTGTGTTAACTCTGTCATTACTGCCTTATATGTTTTAATCTGAGGACATTTCTTACCCAAAATATTTGAAAATAAGGTCTTTTTACTTTTGTCTGGGGTAGGATTTTTTTTCTTTAGTTTGTTTTCTGGATTCATCTATGAGAAAATGTGTGAGAGTCTGTACCAATGGTAGTTAGCCTGCTATGTTAATTACACATCTTGATTTGAGAAACTAGTTGACAAGATCCTGCAGCAGTGGGTCTAGGATAAAGACTGGGCTAGGAATGAGGTCAACAACAAGTAGAAAAGGGAACATAGGAAGAACAGGTAAAGGTGGAGAGGAAAACCTCTTGAGCTCTCTTAGCAGCACTCCCTGGCTATTCCTACCTATCACATATATCAGCAATACCCTAAACCCAGGGTGTTTCCCTTGGCCTAATATATTGAAAAGTAAAATGGTAAAAGTAGCCATTGTACATTGTATTTGTGATACAATTTTTAATACTTCGTTGTATGTTTCCTTTTGATACTGCCCTAAGTATGAACTAGACTTGCCTATTTTCCTATTTAAAATATAATAAATATCTTAAAACAAATGGTAAACTATGGAGAACTTTAAGAGATTGTTTATTATCCAGTTGGATTGTGTTCACACAGAGAGTCTCTTCCTTATTTTGTATGTATGTATGTATGTATATATATATATAATCCAGTGGTTAATTAAATAGTAACATTGTTGGACTCAGATGACACATTTTGAAAGAATGCCTCAGTCACAACAGACTGAGGTGATGCATGCTTCCCACGTTCCACCTTAGAACACTTCCGGGTATGAGACACAGAACTTACAGCAAAAGCAAACTCAGTGAGACTTGGTATAGGGTGGGTAACACCATTCCTTACTCTGCTGCTGGCATTGTGGTTAAAAGAAGAAAGGCCTTCCCCCTTCTCTCTGGCACTGGTTAAAAGTCTGCAGTATTCCCAACTACTGCTGGCACAGAGTTCAAGGACTAGGGCAGAGTCTCTAACCTGAGACTCCACTCCCCACAGAGAAGAAGATCAAGCAGCCAACTGCTTCAAATTACTCTTACGAATTTTAGGAAGTAACTATTTAATGGATACTCTGTTCTTTGAATCTTTGTTTTAAGGAGCAGAACTGCTGTTCCTATAAATATAATTGTTCAGCTTGTAGGTGTAACAAGAAAGATGTCATAGCGAAGCTAAAGAATGTTGACCATACCCTTATAGTAGCCAGCACTACTATGGTTTGATCTGCTCTGTTTATACAGTCATTTAATTCACCTATGATTTTTTAGCTGGCTTGGGTCTATTTTACTTAGTGAAATCATCTAGTTTGTTAGCAATTTGAGCAAGTTGTATATATATATATACCACATCTATTTTTTCTATCTATCTATCTATCCATCCATCTATCCTTCTGTGCATCCAAAATATCTCTACCTAAGAAACAGAGTCTTTAAATACTGTTCTCATTGAAATCTAATTAATATTTATAATCAGAGCTAACTACTTCTCTGAGAGATTTAGTAGACAATACTAAAAGTAGGTCACCGGCATCTAAGTCTCCCTTATCCCCTTTTCACAATCCCTGTCAAATCTCTTGGCTGTCATTATTTGTAATAGAGTGTGTTATTTGATTTTTCTTACTTTCTAGAGCTCTGAATTCCTACTGAAAAGTTCAATGTAGAGCCCAGAAAGAGATCTTTTCAATTAGTCTTGGCCTGGTTCTCTGTAGCCACCCCAGCTTGGTTATAGAATAGACTTTATAGTTTATTTCAGTGCCATATTGGTAAATGTTTGCAACTAGCTTCCTGAAAATATAAAAACAATTGATTTGTAGCTTTGGCAATTTTTATCATGTAAATACTTACAACATGGCTGATAATGGAGCTGCCAATGTGAATTGGGAAATGGAGGCAATAGTACAGCATTATGTAGTACTTTCATCATACAGATAAAATGGACATAAATAAACTAATACATGTAAAATGGATGTAAAACAATAATAATAAAGTATTATTGTAAATAAATATGCTCAAGAACATAGAGTAGTAAAAACAGTCAACTAATTAGAAAGCAATGATTAATTTTGATGATTTATTATCTTTCAGCTTACCTATTTTGAAGCTTGTACAATGTAATTTTTAAAAACATGGTTGTGATTAGCAGTAGGCTTGTAAAATTCCTAAACATTTAAACAGTTATTTCCTGCAAACTAATGTGGACTGGATCTCACACATCTCTGTTTCATAAAGTCAGTGGAAGATGATTATTATGACTCAGAAAAGAAGTAAAAACTGAAAGCCTGAAAAAGTGCGGTTTTAAGTCTAGGGGTTGAACAAAAGCAAAACTGGGAAAAGGAATCCTGAATTCAGAAGACAGGAAGATTGGGAGACTCGTGAAATTGTGTGTGTTTTCTTGGGTTGCCATAACAACGTATCATGAACTGAGTGGCTTAAACCAATAGTAATTTATTGTCTTATAGTTCCAAAGGGCAGAAATCAAAATTAAGGTGTTGGAAGTTCCATTTCACCTTCAGAATCTCTAGGGGAATTTCCTTCCTTGCATCTTTCAGCTCCTGATAGACCAAGACATTGTTCCCTGTCTTGTGGCAGAGTAACTCCAATCACTGCCTCTGTCTTCACAAGGCTCTATTCCCTCTGCACCTATGTCCAGATTTGTGTCTTCTTATTAGGATGTCATACTAAATTAAGGGCCCACTCTACTCCAGTATGTTTTAATATAGCAAGTTGTAATTACAACAACATCATTTCCAAGTAAGATCACATTTTGAGGTACCATAAGGTTAGGACTTCAAATCTTTATGAGGGACACATTTCACCCATTACATTATGAAATAATATTGGGTCTTGGAGGTATATTTTACACATGAGGCTGTGGATGATGCAGAAGAACTGGAATCTTCCCTTTTCCTTATACTTTTCCATTTGGGATACATACAGAGATAAACTAGAAAGCTTAAAACTACAGTGTAGAATGGATGACAAACCTTTTCCTAATCACAAAAATGTATTAAAAATTACAGACTAGGGCTGAGGTATAGCTTAGCATGTGTGAGATCTTGGGTTCAATGCCCAGTACCACAAAAACAAGAGAATAAAAATGACAAACTAGTTTACCTTATTATTTACAATAATCAAATTAGTTCTATTTATCTTTGAAAATACGCTTTCATAAGCTAGAAAACTAATAACAGATATACTCTTAGTTTGCAATCCAGTGCCATGGTCACAGACACAATTTATGTAATCCGCCTTTGATGTCCTTCACCAAATACATTGATGATGTCTAAAATTGAATTTGAGTTGAGCTCCTGCAATATATAGTATAACCATTAAAATAAACATAAAAATCCCAAATAAATAGCCTATTTTATGTCCTTAGAGCCTATCCTATGCATTTAATTTCAAAAAGATATGAAATTTTTTATTGCAGTATTGATTTTTAAAAATGCAACATGGAAGCTGAGTGATTGGAATTGTAACCCCACTGAGGGCAGAGAAGAGCAATGGTGAACACTCCCAAGAGGATGGTGTCTAAGATATCTAGTGAGAACTATATTTCACTACACATTTGATCTATGAATGGCACATGCCATAGCGTTTACAGCCCAATATCTTGGTTTTATGATTGATGCCCATTTCCATCAATGTCTTTTGACTGTCTCACTTGCTGGTTCTGTTTTTCAGCTTCTAGCTTCTCTTTATCCTTGGTGCTGTAGAATTAAAGACAGGTAAACCAATTTTCAGAAGTCCTGGGAGGAAGAAAATGAGGAATGGAAGTTTTTATGCATTTTTCTGTTTTTAAATGAACACAGTGATTCAATGTAAATACATGTGAATTAACTGACAATATTTTGGACTTAAAATTTGAGAACTCTCTGTATTAGAACTGAAGATCCTAGCCTTAGGACTGAAGATCATTATTCTAAAATTGAAAAATAGCCTTCTTAAGCTATTAGCTAGTCTTGCTGTATGTTGAGTGCATGTGTGTGTATGCAACTGTGTATACACATCTGATTTTCTTTCAGAAGCAGGTGTAATTTTATGAGAATACTTCTGTAACTATAATGGGACATATTGAGTATGTGTATCTAATATAAAAGATAAGTACTGTATGTATGTCCCCTAAATATCCAGACAGATAGTTACTGATCCTTATATCCATTTGATGAAACAGCAAGGTTTTTGTTTTGTTTTGTTTTGTTTATACTGAGGATTGAACCCAGTGCTGCTTAACCACTGAGTCACATCCCCAGCCCCTTTGATTTTTTATTTTGAGATGGGATCTTGCTAAGTTGCTCTAGGCCTAGCTAAGCTGTTGAGGCTCACTTTGAACTTGCAATCCTCCTGCCTCAGCCTCCCAAGCCACTAGGATTACAGGTGTGCATCACTACACCCAGCTCAAGAACCTTTTTGAAAATAAGCAAAAATCACTGATAAAACAACATGGGAGAAACTGAAACAGTGCTACAAACTAAGTGCTATTTTGCTTTAGATTTCTACATGTTTTGTATCTTTTAATCTTCATAACAGCCCAGAAAAAAAATGTTATTAACCCTCCTCTGATACAACAAATTTGAAGCTCCAAGCGTTACATTGGCATCAAATAAGGAAGGTAGAGCTGGGTGCGGTGGTGCAAGCCTGTAATCCCAGCACTTTGGGAGGCTGAGACAGGACAATAGAGAGTTCAAAGCCAGCCTTAGCAATGGGGAGGCACTAAGCAACTCAGTGAGATCCTGTCTCCACATAAAACACAAAAATAGGGCTGGGGATGTGGCTTATTGGTCAAGTTCCCCTAAGTTCAATCCCTCATACCAAAAAGAAAGAAAGGAAGAAAGAAAGAAAGAAAGAAAGAGAGAGAGAGAGAAGGATTTGTTTCAAATTGTTTTACTTTTCAAACACATGTTGATTTTATTACCTACTGAGGGACATTAGGCCTCTTTCAGAGCTAATAACAGGTTCTACTGTGGAACATATATGAATATGTCTCTCTTTCTCTCTCTCTCTCTCTTTTTTTTTTTTTTTTTTTTGTGGTGCTGGGGATTAAACCCAGGGCCTGTGCATGCAAGGCAAGCACTCTACCACTGAATTACACCTTCAACCCTGAACATATGATTTTGAGAAGTCAAAAACATGTTATTATTTTTTTCATTTTGCAGATTTCATATGCCAAGCAAGGTAGCACTCCAAAATACAATAGAGGGGGAAAAAGCAAAAGCAAAATGGTGGTAGGAGCATTTATGGAAGACCCATTTTCAGTAAACCATTAAGGGATATTAGAATATTTTATGAAACTATTCCCATTCTCCACCTTTGATTTCATGAACTAAGAGGCTCTCATCTCTTAGCAGCACTGAGCCCATATTTCAGACTGAGTCCATGTACTTGGTAGTGCTCAGATCTGAAAAGAAGTGGAAATTAATTATTTGTTTCACAAGGTGCTGGTTCTAAAGGAAATGTGTAGGTGGGTGAGCAAAACATTCATGAAAGTTTGTGCAATAATCAGGGCAGGGCAGAAGGATTTGTGACCTTTTGGCCAGGAAGATTGTTCCTTGCCAGTTTGATGTGGCAAATGCCAAGGACATGGCAAATTCATAGGAGGATCTAAGGCACTCTGCTATTCTGGAGATGAAAGGCAGCTGCAAGTACAATTCTAACTCTCTCTGTCTCTTTATGATCTTCTTGAACCCAAATCATGTACTGCAGCAGATTTTGTGGACTGAGCTTCAGTTCTGTAATAACCTTTGGCTTTGGTAGTTCAAGCACTTCAAAGTTTAAGAGTATGCTAATAGCTATTTAAATTTCCTCAGGTCCTACCAGAAAGCCCTTTGTGTTTGGTTTGGGTTTGTGAGTTAATACTGGTATTTAAGGGGTCAATTGAAAAGATAAGATATGATCAGAACTATTGAAGTGCTATTACAGTACAGGTATGGTTTCCCCAAAAAAATAAATAAGAGGGAGAGAAGGAAGATGTGAGCATCTTCAATGGAATAATTTTGGTTCATCTGTGAGAACTGTAGTAGTAAACTATAGTAGTTAGAGCCCAGAGTTTATTCATTTCTTCAGCATGCTATCAGCTTATAAACTCCAGACAGATTCAGCAAGCATTTGGGTTAGAGATTCATTAAAAGAATGGTTTAGTTGATATATAACCTGGCATTACATCATTCTGAATTGTGTATGAATAGGGATTTAAAAAAAAAAGATTTGCTAGTTTTCTGGAATGTGGACTCTGTTTTATAGAACTTAAAGTTTCCTGGTGCAATATAAAACCCTTGCTTTGTATTATACCAGTATTCCTAATTATGTAAGTGAACTTTGGATAAAATAGTATATAAAGGCCAAACCATATTTGACTAAGAAGGTTTGCATCTCACATTATTTAAACATGCATTTTTGAATAGTGATAGATGTATGAAAAAAGAAGATGCAGAAAGGAATTAGATGAAGTCATAATTCACACTTTGATTCAATTCCCGCAAGTCCAATATCAAAGATCTATCCTGCCTTTTCCTTCTGCTTCCAATGAGTTTTCCATTAAAAATTGTTTCCAGTTTCATTCACAATTATAGTTTATTTTATTCTGTTCCTGTAGTGAGGATACAGTAATGATATATGAAAATTTCAAGCTGTAAGTATTAGTGTTAAGAATCATTACCCTGCTCTCTTTGGTATGAATCTTTTAGACTTTTTCTTATTTTTAATAACTTCAACCAGAAATTAGTGGGGACTTCATATTGATTAAAGTAGATTTAACATTGTTTTCTATTAAAATATTATCTAGTATTTATTATTTGCTCTGTATCTCATTATATCCTCACAACAACCATAGAAGGTAGGTCCTCTTATTGGGTGCATGTTACAAGTAGTGGCTTAGCTAACTTCAGCAAAGATAAACACCCCTCTGCATGAATGCAGAGTTCATGTGCCTTATCATTATTTAGTACTTTTCCTCCTTACTTAATCAACATCCCCAGGGATCCAGTCCTTTCCTTCTATCTGGTTCCAGCTTTTTGTAGGTCTACCATAACTCAGAGTGCCACAGATCGCGTCAACCAGCACTACTTCCTTTGCCTTCCTACCTACTCAGGATCTGTACTCACATGTTTGCTGAACTCTGTAGAACAAATTTGAGTGAAATGGGTAAAGAATGTCTTGGCCTTCTTTTATATTCAGGAGAACAGAGATTTTTGGTTGACAGAATAAACCTCAACCAATCCTAGGAAATAAGATCTGTGCTCTCCACAGTTTTGCTATCGTTATTTTGTTTTGTTTTGTTTTGTTTTTCTCATGGTGCTAGAGATCAAACCTGGGGCCCAACTCTACCACTGATTTACACCTCCAACCATGCTGCATCTCTTTGCAAGTGAATATGAGATTTCTGCTTTATAACTTACATAAGATTTGACAGTTTCCAAAAGTTCTGATAATCATTTTATTTTATCCTTATAATGTAATTATAGCAGGAATTTTGATTATCTTTTTTAATACTTTAAGAAACATGAACACCCAGAGATGTTAGGTGACTTAATGACAATAATAATTTAACATTGTAAGTACCCCATGCTCTGCACTAATCTGGCTGCCTTTCTGATTTTGTCTCTGATGGGAAGTCCTTTCTGTTACCTCATGCTACACCTAGTTTTTTGGTTCTTTATTCTTTCTGTTTCTTTATTAAAAATTCATAGTATAGCTCCCTTTGAATTACCAACTACTCTGTAAAATCATGTCCAAAATTAAATTTGTCACTTTCCTCAAAATGACTATTTTCTATACTTCCTTAATTTATGGCACCAGTATTTCTAAGCTCAACCTCTCTTGCCATTTAGAGTTCTGAGAATATTTGTTATGTCTCTATTTCTTACCTTTGTATTCAATAAATCACGAAATCTTGATGATTTTTTTTGTAAAACAATTTCTATTTTGTTGACTCCATTGTAGATTAAATTCATCACCCCAGGATCACATTTGGATCTTAATTGATTTTTCTTCTTAAAAGTTTCCTTTCTCATCTTCTTACTAGATGCTATTCCAAACTAGTTTTCCTAAGAATATTTTTCATTGTCTTCAGAATCTGTCATAGCTCCACTGCCTCTAGCCTCAATTCCAAAATATTCCTTCTGACTTTCACAGTATGTCCTTCAAAGTATAAACATTATGTCCCATGGCGTCATAAAGTTGGTTTCTCATTACACTTAGAAGGGTCTACACAGTGTCACAGTCACATGCTGCCAATATCAAAAACTCTGTCTTGCTCATAATGTTCCTCTTGCCTAAAATTTCTGCTTTTTCTCAAATTCCAGTTCATTCCTGAAAACTCAGATTCGGCTGGGTGCAGTGATGCATGCCTGTCATCCCAGTAGTTCAGGAGACTGAGAAAGATTGAAAGGTCAAGGTCAGCTCCATCAACTCAGCAAAGCCCTAAGCAGCTTAGTGAGACCCTGTCTCAAAATAAAAAAATTAAATTAAATTAAAATAAAAAATAAAAGGGCTGGGAATATAGCTCAGTGGTAAAAGGCCCCTGGGTTAAATCCCCAATACTAAAAAAGTGGAAAAACAAAACAAAACAACAAAAAAAAAACCTAATTCATTCTTCCCTCCCATGATTTCTCCCTCTCTTTCTACTTTCCTTTCTTTGCCTAATATTACCATATCTGCTATATATCATGTATCATGCCAGAAAAAATAAGAGATAAAACATGAAAAAGACATAATCCTTTTGCTTTAGGAATGCACAAATGAATTTATGCAACTTGTGTAACACATAACTTGATAGGAGTGTTGTCCTTGAGGTTGCTCCATTCTGTGAGTTCACACTTCACTAAAAATTAATTGAGGGAAAATGTAACTAGGACATCCACTCTGCAAAACAAAGCATCTGGCTTTGAAGATCTAAGAAGGAATAATATATGGTCCCTAATCAGGAGACTTATGATCTTGCTGAGAAAGCAGGCTATGTATTTAAAAATTAAAAAATTTACAGATATATAGGCTATTTGACAAAGATATAGCTCAGATACAAAGTGATCAAGGGAGAAAGCTGTAAGCTAGAAAATCCAGAGATGACTTTGCAGAGTAAAGTCAGTTAATTATTCATTGGGAAAAATATAGCTAACAATAGTAGTAGGTTGGGGGGTGGGTAAGATGTTTCACATAATTTAATTCTACGTTGTCTTCTAGTGCATTTTATTTCTTTATGTCTGTAAATTGTGTCTTACTAACTTCCTGGTAGTCTCCTGCATTGTGACTCACAGGTCATATGTTTGTTTTTTATCACTTACATCGTCTAGAACTGACCTTGGCAGTAAAGGACTGTCACTTGATTGTGTATTTGCAATAAACTTGCAGGCAATAATATTGTGAATAAGTGTAACCCTATTGAGTTACTCATTTTTTTTTACAACTCACCCAAGTTGTACAATATTGATTTTAAAGTTGGGAAAACCAGTACCTAAGTAGATTAAATAATCTGTCAAGGATTTTTCAGTAAATTTAGATAATGTTCACACCTTCCCATTTTCTATTAAGATTCCTTGAAGATGTCTTTGAGAGATTAGTATTTGATTTTAAATGTAACTGTCAACCTTCAAAAGTATTCACTGACTTTTCTTTACCTTCGAATATTAGACTTGGTGGAGGCTGCTGGCAATAGCTCTATTCCAAGTGACACTGTTTGTCCTCATTAAATATTTCTTAGGCAAAGTTGTTCCCTAAACATCATTTTCTGAATCCTGAATGCAGGAGGGCATAGAGAGGCTTACAGGGGAAGAACCAAATCGGATTTCAGAGCACCTGTGCTTTAATCTAGGCTGTCCTTTGACTTTGGGATGAGTTGTTTAACCTCTCTGGATTCAATTCTCACCATCTATCCTACAAAGTTAATAATGTCTGTATCAGAATTTTACTTGGAGGGTTAAATTAATTTTGCCTAACAACCTTGTATATCTGTTCTGTTCTTTCATATTAACTTTTTTCTATTAAAGGAAAGATGATAGCACATGCAACTTGACCATTCCCATATAAAATTCAAAATTCTGTAGCAATTAATATTTAAAAGGATGACCAGCACAGACGTACTATTTCTGTTATTCCATAGCCCCTAGCACAAGTGTGAGGCCTTCTAGATTCTTTCTGCATGAGGTTTGTAAAGTGGCTCAGTCCTGAGCATTACTTGTTTGCTGTGAACTTATTTTCAAATGCTTAGGAGCACACAGGATGAGTGGAACATTTTGAAGTGGCTAAGGCACACATTTTGAGGCCCTCAGCTGCTAACATGATATAAAGTAGCAAAGCAAACACTTTAAATTAAGGACAGCTGCCAAAGGTTCCCAGAAACCATGGCATGGACTCCGTTGTCATAGTAATCCAGTCATTGTTTGTGTTTTGTTTGATTTCAGTCACAAAAAAA